>JAKTSK010000032.1:0-144420 GCA_030580155.1 Diutina siamensis
CATCATCACCCCCGCACCGACCCTTGGACAATAAATACTCCCCCAGACCCTCTCTTACCGCCCCCCTCCTCCTAGAACCCTCTAATACCATTTGTGGAGGGGCGTCCCCCATGTATGAGTGCGTCATGCCCCCAGGGTGGTGAGCGTCGCTATATAAACGGCGTACGCACCAAGGCTAAACATTAACCACACTACCCCGACCACCCCCGCCAAAATCGACCACCACTACCACCTCCATCATGACCCTGCCCACCTCCAACGAGTTGGATGGAGCGTTAAAGAACATTGTTAACAAGAACTACGGGGTGGAATCCGCTGATATCGACTTTTTCCTCCGAGATCCAGACATTTCGGCAGTTTCTCCAGCAACCAACGCCACCACCTCCTCCAAAACTAATGACAATGTACTGGAGGCACCCGAGCCCTCCCAAGTGTCCCAGCCTCTGCCCCATTTGCATACTCCCATATCCAATACTAATCGACGAAACTCGAGCAAGACCGCGCCGCTGGCGGCCGAGATTCGTCAGGAGACAGTCACCCCTCATTTTGATAGCTACCGTAAGCGGGGCCTGGTCCTGCTGATGCTGAGTCTGGGACTGAATCTGGGTACGGGGTTTTTCAATAAGCTCAAGGGTAAGTTTGGCCGATCTCGTTCAGTGTCGGTGTCAGAGTCCAACAAATACCACAATAGTTTGCCCCTGCCGATTGCGTCACCGGTGGGAGAATCGAGTGAACGGCCCAATTTTAATGCCAACTTTTCCTTTGGTGAAACTTCCCCCAAGGATAGCTCTCCTCCCCCGCTGAGGATACTGCTGGACAGTGATTGTAACCCTCGCATCGATTACTTTGTGGAGGTGTTTTCCAAGCGGAGTCGTCGTCATCTTGCTAATGAGATCAAGACATGGGGTGAAGATGAGATTCCTGCTCATCCTGAGGTGCTGCCATGGCCACTGGTGCTTGCCAAAACAAAAAAGGAGGAAGCACCATGTCCCCCGTGTCTGGCCCCGGCCAAACGGGATGATTCCAAGTTTTCGTCGCTTTTAAGGCGGAGAACATTGACTAATGAACTTAAACCGAGTGATCGGGCTCGATTGGCATCAACTGAGCCGGCAACGTCACCGGTGTCGACATCTACTACTACTACTGCTCCTAAACCATTGATTCGAGTGGCGTTTGCCCTGAATACCTTTCTTATTGACCCCCCCCAACAAATTCCCCTGCGGACTCCTCGAAAGGGAAATGTCACCGTGGATAATGGCCAAATTAGGATCCGACCTCTTACTGACGAGGAAAAGAAACAAGTAGAACGGTCACTTATGGGTCAAGGCGGTGGAATTGTGGTTGGAGGAACTGGCGCGTTGGGAGTGATTGTCCGTAAAGATGATGATGATGAGGATAAATCTGAGGAAGCTGCGGGGGATGCGGCGACAACTTCTCCCCCTTCTTCAACTCCACTGGAAGAACTGGTTGGTGAAGATATCGCCGAACCATCAGTTGACCCCAATATGAAAAATGTCGCCATTGACAAACCATTGATCAAACCAACAACCAATTATTACCTGGCCCCAGTGAAGAAAATGGCATTGGATTTGATGTATACTCGATGCTGTCATTTACGGGAAATTCTCCCCATTCCTGCCATTTTAAAACAAATTCCAAAGGGTCTGATGCAACCAATTCCCATTTTACAAATCCGTAACTCGGCCCCACTGATGATTGAGATTTTATCATTTGCTGACTTTGTTCGAATTGCTCCAATTGTTTGTTTACTGTTGGATGGAGTAATGTTAACATTGGAGCAATTTCGAATCATCTTGTCTGCAATCTCCCTGAAGACTCAATTGGAAAAATTACTGTTACGTAATACTCCAATTGATCAAGAGGGATGGAAGTTGTTATGTTGGTTTTTACTGCGTAATGTCAAACTCTCCAAGTTGGATATTACTCAGTGTCCTTCATTACACGTTAATTTACTCAAAAAGAGAAAGACCACCAAACCTAATGAAGAATTGGTACGGATGAAATGTACCATGGATAATCGCAGTGATATGGATTGGGAAATGTTCATTGCCAGTCTCATTGCTCGAGAAGGCATTGACGAGCTCATCTTGACGGGATGTTGTATTCAAGATATAGGAGTGTTTCGACAATTGGTGACTCGAGCCCTTACCATTCGAACCAATCGATTAGGTCTTGCATTTAATCAATTAGATGCTGATCGATTAGATGTGGTGATGGAATACTTTACTCTTTCTTCCAATGCTCGAGGATTAGATATTGGTTATAATGACTTTAATAGTCCTCTGACCATTTATCCTATTGTAAGTCGAGTGACATCTCCACAATGGGAAGATCGGGTGGCCAAAGGACTGTTGATGTTCTTTCTGCTTAATTGTACCAATATCAGTTTTGATGATCTGTTCAAAGTGATGATGGATCTGTTTCTTCTCAAATTACCACAGCTCAAATATTTGGATTTGAGTAATAACCAACGGTTATTTTCATCACTTTCGGGACAAAAACCGAGCGATCAAGAACCAGTGGTTAAATACTTGTGTGAACGACTTCCCATGTTCCCAACACTTATTAGACTTCACCTTGAAAAGAATAATTTCACTCGAGACCTGATTCTTGAATTTGCCAAAATCTTACCGTTTTGTCGCCATTTGGCGTATATTTCATTCCGGGGCAATGACATTGATATAACTTGTGCCACAGCCCTCTTACAAGCGGTTAAGAATTCCCAATCGATCATTTACTTGGATTGTGATTATCAAAGTTTCCCTAATTTCTTTAAGGAACGATTGGGATTGTATACCATGAGAAATATGGAATTTTTATTGGAAAGAACCATGGGAGATCACTTACCCAAGGAAAAGAATTTATTCACCCAACAATTGGATAAATTATTGGCGAAAAAAGCCGAACAAACCCTTGATATTAATGACCCCGAAGTACAAGGATTTATTAATAAGGCGAATGATGTCAAGAAGATGTTCCGGGATTCAATTAAGGAATTGATGGCGATGCAAATTAAAGGAAAATTGGATTTAGAAGGGAAAGAAGCGCTTATTCGATTCATATTTTTGGATCTGGCTCTTTCCTCGGGTCTTGAATTGATTAATCCAAATCTTTCTCATCGAACATCAGAAGAACAACAAGAGTTAGCATTTGCTCAAAGAGTGGCTTCTGAAGGTGACAATCGAATCCCGGAATTGCCAGGTCAAGGTGATGTGGATATGGTCACCCCAATTGATAATGCTGATGAAACTTTGACTCCAGCCATGCTGAGACTGGAACTGAGATCAAATTTACAATCACTTGAAAAGGAAGAAGGTCAGTATATGAAGCTTGGGCTGTTAAAACAATACCATATGCCTAATGATGATCGGATGAATGATGTACTGGGAGAACAAATCCGTCAACAATTATCAGTGGCTGATCTTCCTGGTCTTGATAAGGTGATTTCATATATGCAACGACTTAAAGATGAAGGAATCACCTTGGAAGAATTATATAAGGATTCTCATAATGGTGAGACCATTGATCATGAATTTGATCAATTTTCTGATTTGGAAAAACGTCTTTGGCAACTTGCTAAACAAAACGGAGAAGTGCCATCACAAGAAGAGCCAAGGACAATTCTTAAGCCGCTGAAGGAAGAGTATGGGGAAGTGATTAATGAGGCTTATAAGGATTTGATGAAGACATATTCTCATGAACATTAATAGATGATGCTATACTATCATAGTAAAGGAAGAATCAAGTTTGGGGCCCACAGCTGTTGCACATTATCAATTATATACAGTACGCATATTTTAGTGGTAGCACTCCAATTGGGTTTTTTGATGCGGCGGTTTGTTTATGGTGTCTTGCTTGCGGACACAGTGATGACAAGGATACCAAAGAAGTCAAACTGCGACCCAAAGGATGATACCAGCACCATTCGATAGCAACAGTATACACGAGTAATATTTATTAGCATACTATCCCCATTAAACCTCTGGTTGTCAAAATAGCCCTGAGGAAGGCCTTGGTTTTCAATTTGGCGCGGGATCAGCAGTTGCGAGCGTGAGCAATGGAGGGTCTACATCTCAGACATTGGGGTGTCCCAATGTGAGACACTTCCGAGACAACAACATCAACATGACAAACACTAAAATACATCCTCGTCAGAATCCAACTCCTTGGCTTCGCCATCATCCGATTCATCGCCACCATCTCGGTCGGCTTGTTCGGCAAGATCTTCACAAGCATCGATCCAATCGGAGTAAACATCGACGGGTTGCGACAACAGGGTAATGGCGGTTTGAAAAGATTGACCACAGATCTTACAGTGGAGTTCACCAAGTGAGTTTTTCTTATCCAAACTGCAAATCACTGACCGCTCATGATTACAGAATAAACAGGTGAATGTCAGTTCCAACTTTTGGGCCACTTTCTTTACTGGTTTCGCCGATGACTTTCTCTTGCCCATGATGTGAAGGTTTTGGTTGATTTATAACGATGGTGTTGATGAGAAGTTGTGAAGATGTGCGCGTCGATAGTCTTGCGCTACCATATGATTTTGGTCAATTGTCGCCCATTGGTTTACCATGACGTCAGCCAATCATTGCCCTCGGCTCCATGCAGTACTGCGAACCACTCTCGCACCACCGCTCACCCTTAATGGCAACGAATTTCATTGCTCCCTCCCCATCCCATGTTGTCCCAAGTTATCAGATCCACCTCGAGAGTGTCGGTTAGAGCATTCTCCATGACCAGAGTTGCCTTGGCTGATGGTTCCATCGTCAATGACAAGTCCTCTGGCTTTTCTGACAAGGAAAAGGCTCAAGAAAACGTTTACATCAGACAACACGAAGCTGAACAATTGAAGGCATTGAAGAAGAAGATTGAAGAACAAAAGGAAACCATCAGAGAATTGGAAAAGGAAGTCAATGGTTTCGGTGAAACCAAGTAAGTGTAAGTTGTGTGTAGTAACAAGGAAAGTATCAATTACATCAATTGTAATGTAGGGAGGAATTGAATGAGGTAGCGTTTAGTGGTGGTTTTTTAACCTTTTCTCAGTGCCTGGTGCAATGGTGTTTGCAGCGGCTTAACCGTCGATCACCTTGCCACATTAGGCAGGAGGGGACCAGGTAACCACATTTACTGGCGATAGTTGACGACGTCATGGCCCATGAACCGTTAGCGAATAGTCAAATTTATCAGAGACAGCGAGTGCATGCACCACGAGGGCCGCTGCCGGCGGTGGCTCCCACCGGGCCACCTCCGGTTCCCCAGGAATTGCCACCACCACTACCGCCGCCGACATTACCACCACCACCACCACCACCACCACCAATAAAACAGTACTTACCGCTACTGCCATCATTGGAGCGGTTTGATACCGCCCATACTAGTTTTGGGGTTCCAGAGATAAAAGTGAATGAGGAAAATCATCAAAGACCAAGTTGTTCGAAACGAGGGGGGGAGGGTCGGAAAAAGAGGGAGATTGGGGGAAGTACTAGAGAAGGAGAGGGACAATCTGGTCATGGCTATAAACAATCGACAAAGCTACGACCAACCGAGGAGAGACAAAGGGAATCAAAAGAATCAAAGGAATCAAAGGAAGCAAGGAAATCAAGGAAATCAAAGGAACCACTACCTAAATCATGTTCTAAATCTCGATCCAAACAAGAAATAACCTCCAAGAGTACTAAACCAACCAAATCAAAAGAAAAGTCAACAGAAAAATCAAGAGAATCAAGAGAATCAAGAGAATCAAAAGAATCAAAAGAAAAATCACGAAAACCTTCCACCCACATCTACCACCAATTGGCTCCAGAACTAAAAAAATCAAAGAATACCACCCCCGCCATCTATGCCGCCACTCCTCCATTGGAAGCACCCACCGCTCCTTACCCCCTTGATTATCTCCCACACCTACCATCAGGTAACCATCAATCACCAGAAGAATTCATCACCTCCCCAATCTTTCGTCAGGGAGGCTTTCCCAATGATGAAGCTACCCAAACGAAGTTAGGAAAGCGCCAGGTGCGCCTCCTGAAGATTTCAGCGCCATTGACGGTTACTAAATCGACTCAGCCCAACCTTGTTAAACCTGGTGATACCACCTTACCTATCGTGGCTTCCACCGCTACAGCCGCCTCCGCCGCCACTACCCTCCCAATCCCTCCATCACCTCCCAACTCCATCACCCCCAATTACACCTTACCCCCAATTGAACCAGTATCACCCATCCTCCCCATGGCCTTCTCCGAAGATATTCCCCCGGATCTCCACCACCACCTCCCCCTGCCCTATGCCCCCCTCGAAAGGGCCCCATCACAATCGAGCACTCGCAGTCGGGAGCGGCGACGGGGCCAGGTGGTACACCGACGAAACCTGGTGTACGGACGACGAGGGCGCCCTCGTCGCAACAGCGCCGGTTCCTCCAACTCGGGGCGACGGCGGCTGATGGGAAAGTCCCCCAAGCGGAAACCTCGTGCTACCCCGTCTGAACCCGACCTCCCGGACTATGATGATATCTTGGTAATCGATGACGCTCCACCATATAGCCAACGCCTCCACCGACGGGTGGACGTGGTGCTGTATGATCCCCGATACCACCGCCCAGTAATCCGGTTCAATCGCCACCTCATCGCTACCAAACTGGAGCTCAAGGGGTCAATTATGAAACTTCTGGCCATGGTAGACATTAACCTCATGGACCTTCGCCGCATCGATGACCGTAAATTCACTAAAATGCTCCCCGACCTCATCAGTGACCGTGCCCGTCGCCGAGAGCGCTACGATATGCAAACAGCAGTATACCTCCTGCTTATTGATGCCCATGGCGAGGCGTCAGCCATGGCCGCCACAAATAGAACCCGACCGCCGCTTCCTCATGGATGAAAGGAACTACAAAATATCCGCTAGTTCTTACACTGCACTCATTTCATTCAAATTTCTCGGCGCCGATGCAGTTTCAACTCCGGTCACCATCTCCGATAGCTGATGTCAATACTGACACTAGTGCTGGCACCAATATACAGATATCTTCATCTCTAACGGTTAATTAAACCCCCATCATTGCGTTAATCTATCCCCACCAAAACCGCCTTGCCGCTACATTCACCCTCGTTAGGATATTCCCATGTGTCTTCTCCATGGAAATGGTGCTATTTGCGAGCTTAAAAGCTTCGACCCCACTTACGGCTGCCCCGCCATTCATTAGCGATCATGTCGTCGGACCCGAGTCATCACCTTATCAGCGCACAATGATAACTAGCGGCAGAAGCAAGGTTGCTGCCCTCTGCGGTCACCTGCGGCCACCAACAACCCCCGGGGACACTGTCGGCGTTAATGACATACAATTCCGTCAGTCATTGGCGCTGGTCCCAAAAAAAAGCAAAGGAGGGGTTGGCCATGGTGGGGAGTTGCCTAGTGGCGAAATGATATTTTGTGGGGTAAACCTTGGCCCATCTGCAGGTTCGTGATTATATAATCAAGTTCACTAGTTACTAGGCCCGCCAGAGTGAAATCAGATAATTGGCCAGATTAATAGCGGCTTGATGATATCCTTAACCTATCAACCAGTTGATCCAGACATGGTTATCTATTCATGTTGCTGATATCTTGGCATTTTCACTTGCTTATCGCTTGCTCACCAACCATCAAGTGCATACCCGCTAAATCGTAGTTGAAAAGCCCAACGGCGGGGTTGAAATCAGCGTCAGTATCTCGAGTATAAAAGCTTGTCACTTGCCTCTACTGATGCCAACCAAGATGGCTCTCTTTGGTAATGACAAACATGAAAAAACCACTTATGAGGTGGACCAGGTGCTGGACATGCTGGACCACGAAAGAGGGTATGGAGCCGCCGATTTGAATTTTAAATTGGATGAAGAAAAGTATGGTACTACTCACCGGGGACTTAAAGCCCGTCATTTGAACTTGATGATTATTGGTCAAACCATTGGTACAGGGTTGTTCATTGGTTTAGGGACGCCACTTTACACGTCGGGGTCGTTGTCACTTTTGCTTGGATTTGTATTTTGGTCGTTTCTTGGGGTTTTGCCGTTGATTTTTGCCACGGCGGTATACTCGCTGTATTTGCCAGTACCGGGCACTTTTATCTCGTTAGCTGCCCGGATTGTTGATCCTGCTCTTGGGTTTGCTACCAATATGATTTACATTTACACCTGTATGATGTTCTGTGCTCTTGAAGCCACTGGGGTAGCTTCGGTGATTCAATTTTGGACCGATGTTAACCCGGCGGTGTTCATCACGTGCTGTATTGTGTTTTGGTTCCTTGTTAATGTCTTTGGAGTCCGTTATTACGGGGAATTCGAAGGGGCTGCTTCATTCCTTAAGATCGTGTTGATCTGTGGGTTGATGATGTTTAGCCTTATCGCAATGTGTGGGGGGAATCCCAAACACGAGGTGCTTGGGGTTTCTAAGTGGACGGATGGGGCTCCAGTAATGAAGGAATACCTTGTCAAGGGCGCCACTGGCCGGTTCTTGGGGTTCTACAGTGTGCTTTTGTACGCCGCCTTTGCTTGTGGTGGTCCTGATCAAATTGGTCTTCTTGGCTCGGAATTGGAAGAACCAAGAAGTCAACTCCCAAAAGCTGCCAAGGCAACTTATATCCGGCTTACCATCTTTTACATTGGTGGGATTTTCTTCATGAACTCGTTGTGTCTGTCGGTCAACCCCACCTTGGTGGCTGCCAAGGAAGGTGGTCATGGAGGGGTGTTGTCATCTCCTTGGGTCATTGGTATCAAGTACGTTGGTGTCAAGGGGTTGACTTCGGTAGTTAACGCCGGTGTGCTCACCTCGGCCCTCTCTTGTGGTAACGCCTTTTGCTTTGGTGCCACCCGGTCAATCTATGCTGCCCTGTTGTCAGGATACCTTCCTCGGTTCTTTTCCAAATGTTTCCGTGGGGTGCCCATTTACGGGTTGATCTGTACTTTGGCCGTCTCCTGTTTGGCATTTTTATCATGTAGTGATGGTACCGCCGTGGTGTTTGACTGGTTTGTTAACTTGTCGACCACGGGGTTGCTTTGTACCTATGTCACATTGTGGTTGATCTACTTTAAGTTTAAGAAGGCTATTGCTGTCCAAGTTGCTCCATTGCATTCGCCAGAATATGGTCATTACCTGGGACCCTGGTGGCTCCATGACTACGTCGCTTATTTTTCTTTTGGTTTCACCATCACCACGCTATTCTTTAATGGGTTCTGGATTTTCTTCCCAAAGAAGTTTTCCGTTGCTAATTTATTCACCCTGTACTTTGCTCCGGTTATCTACGCCATAATGTATCTCGGCTGGAAGTTTATTAAAAAGACGTCGATTCGGACTCCTGAAACCGCCGATTTGACTACTGGTAAGGCTGAAGTCGATGAAAATGAGGCCGCTTACCATGCTGTTCGTGCTAATAATCCCGTCAAGGGGTGGCGTAAGGTTTGGCGGTCGCTTACTGATTAGTGGTGGTTTTGGTGATCGTTTTAGGGTAACTGGTTTACCCTACCATTTTGATAATTAAGTAATAAACCTTTGATTTAATAATGACATAGTTGATATTTCTAATGGTTGAAAGAATATTTGTCAATGCAAACGTCTAGCTTTGATTGAATATGTACGAATTTGTTAAGCAAGTCTATATTTTGTTGTTGTACTTGGAAGAACATGTTGAAGTCCCAAGAGAAAATCGGGTATAACAGTCTACTCTTTCCAAAGCAAACAGTTTGTGGGTTGTAGTCAACCTTTATTTCATCTCTACTCCCAATTCACGTACTTATTTTGATTGATTTGCCTCCAATCACTCAAATGATATCTTCACCTTTCGGATTTTATCATAAACCATGAGCCAATCATAGTAAATTGATTGATATAATTTTATAAATGAGCTTGAACTTAATATTAGAAAGAGCTCGTATTGGTCATCAGTTGTCAATACATTGATGAATACCCGTTTGGTGGTCATGGGGAGTGATTCGAAAATCCGAGATTGACAGGAACTACCTTGATAAAATAGAAATGGTAAATTTCTGATGCTCCTGCAAAAATGTCTTGTGCTACAATTCTAACACTTCTGCGCATTATCAATAAAATCAAAAGATTAAAATTCAAGTTGACGTCGTCTCAATGAAAACCTGTATATTTCCTCGAATTAATGAAACCCCACAAATATTGTCGTCCGTTTAATACGAGTCAAAGCTTATCGGTTATCTTTAACAATTCCTCAGATTGGCATGAAGAGAGTACGCGTATTTCGGATTTACAAAAATGTCACACAAAGTTAATTTGAATACGAACCCAGGTACTAAAGATGTACCAGAGATGATTATTTAAAGAGTCTGCTTTTCTTGCAATTGACATCAATCAATGAGTGAACAACAAAAACAAAAGTGGCACACCCGGTGTTTTCTGAAATTATTCCAAAAGAAGGATAGGACGAAAACCACTGCTCGGAACAATTCCAAGAGAAATGGTGGGTGGGGCGACGGAGGAGGTGGGTGGGGCGATGGAGGAGGAGGTGGATGTGGAGATGGTGGAGGGGGAGGGGGAGGTGGAGGAGATGGAGGTGGAGGAGGTGGTGGAGATGGTGGTGGTGGTGGTGGATGTTGACAGTTTTATATCCATTTAGCAAATACAAAATCCAAAAAACAGTTCATGTAACCTCATCTGTGAGATTTCAGAACATAACCAAGAATCGGAAGTGTCGCAATTTGGGGTTTTTGATATTATTCATTGATGTTATCTTAACAATTACATAATTCACAACCACTTTCATTAATAGCATCACATTTGTTGCATGAACAGGACGATGTTGAACAGTTGCATTGGGTGCCACAATTGCATGACAGGCAGCAACATTGAGAATTGGTAGTTTTCTTAAGAGTAGTAAATGTTGAGTTGGGTTCTCATAATAATTGAGTTGGTTACTTTAGAAGATATTTCATCATTTATATACACTTTGAGAACTTTTTGCCCTATCGAGAGTATTTTGCGGTGGGTGATGTCGTACCTTGTGCTGACGGGAATTTTGCCACTCGAGCTTATGCCACTTACTAAGAAAGTGTCCTCACCTTTGGAAGTACCTAAAAGAATCTGTAATCACGCAGATTAATAACAGCAATTGCCACCTGAGTCAAGAAATCACATCAACGAATTTTTAAGTCTACTCATCCCGTCACAGGGCAAAGATAGAGTGATCTGGCACAAATATAGCTTCTTTGATAGTATAACGGTTAGTATTTCCGCTTGTCACGCGGGAGATCGGGGTTCGATTCCCCGTCAAAGAGAATGTTTTTGCTGAACTGACCATAGTCAAAGTGAATATCATCACCAACTCGAGCTCATAACCATGATCAACTTCGACCATCGCCAACAAGACTTCGTGGCCCAGTGGTTAAGGCGTGCGACTGTTAATGTGCTATCGCAAGATCGGGAGTTCAATCCTCCCCGAGGTCGTATGGTTTTTGCTCATTTGAACCCCATTCCTATCCTACCAGTAAACCAATCTTGTATTGATGGCTATCAACCTCATGTGGACGTTTAACCCACCAACTCGGACGGTTTCATTTTTCTGGACCCTTACTTCTTGGGTATTTTCATCACAGGAACTTCTTCAACATACTTATTCAACGATTCAATCTTGTGAAGCTTTTTTCGATTCACCAAGAACAAATTGGGAGTTTCCAATTGTTCTAAGAAGTATTGGTCATGGGACGCAACAACTACTGCACCCTTGTACTCACGGATTGCCCCTACCAACAGCTCAATGGTCAACATGTCCAAGTGGTTGGTTGGTTCGTCCAAAATGAGGACATGGGGCAAGTTTTCAAACAAAACCCGAGCTAAGGTAAACCGAGCCAATTGACCCCCCAGTAATTGCGATAATGGAGTAGTTACTACGGAGCTATCAAGACCAAACTTGGACAAATGGCCCCGCAACACTCCTTCCTTAGCGAGAGGGAATTCTTTGGCCAATTTCGTCAATGCCAGCTCGTCATGACAATCCAAGTACTCCCTGGCGTGATCCTGGCTGAACATTTTAATGATGGGATTCCCTGGGGTTTGCACGGTACCGTAGTTTGAAGTGAGTTGGCCACAGAGTGCCTTAAGCATG
Source organism: Diutina siamensis (assembly GCA_030580155.1). Classification (NCBI taxonomy): domain Eukaryota; kingdom Fungi; phylum Ascomycota; class Pichiomycetes; order Serinales; family Debaryomycetaceae; genus Diutina; species Diutina siamensis. The sequence goes on from JAKTSK010000032.1 coordinate 12,119, forward strand.
GTAGATTTGCCAGCCCCATTAGCTCCAATCAAAGCAGTCCGCAGGTGCTGGGAAATACTGAAATCAATGTTGACAAGTACCCAAGGATCAGTATCAGCATACCTAAACAGAGCTTGTTGAACTAGGATAACATCTCCTTGGAATCTCAACGGCTCTGGGTCTTTGAAATGCCACACTGGGGCAGTTTCCACTTGGTCAACGACAATATCATCCCTAATGTCATCGTGGTAACCAGCACGGTCTCGATTTAACTTGAACCGATGACCGTGTTCGTTTTTTTCCATTCCAAGCCGATCCAACTTCTTCTTTCTCAGGGCAGCATTGGCCAATCTCTTGTCATCTTTAGACCTTTGGGCAGCCACAATCGACTTTTCAATCAGCTTTTCAAGTTTTTCTCTTTTACGTTCGACGGCTTCAGCCATGGTTGCCAACAGCTGTTGTTTTTCTTGATAATTTTCCCAGTACTCATCATAATTTCCGTCAAAATAGGTTAATTTGCGATCTTTAAACACAATGGTCTCCTCAGTTACTTCGTTAAGAAACTTTCGATCATGAGATACCACCACAAGAGTACACTCATCGTCTAGTGACTTTGCAAGGTAACGTTGTAACCAAACAATTGCTGGCAAGTCCAAGTGGTTGGTAGGCTCATCCAACACCAACAATTGGGGCTTGAGATAAAGAGCACAGGCCAAATTAACTCGGTTACGCCAACCTCCAGAAAGGGTTTGGATTGATTGGGTTAATAATTGATCAGTAAACCCGAGACCTCGAAGTACCATTTCCACATGGGCAGTGGCCACTTCGGGGGAATAATGGAGAGCCAACTCTTCCAGGTACTCATTAATAAGCTCCTGAACTTGAGCAGCACTATCACCAGTTGCCACATCCTCAAGTCTAAGCAGCTCAAGCTCGACAAGCGCTTCCTCAGCCGAATTGAGCACTCTTCTGGCAGTTGCCCCTCGTGCCCCAGACCGTAATTGAGCCCACCGGTTGGCATCTACCACTACTTGCCGCTGACGGTATATCTTGTGGTCAATAAGAGCAGTTTTAATTGCCTCATCATCACCGCTACCAGCAGCATCACTAAGCTTTTGATACCAGGTTTGAGCAGTCACCACCAGCTTGTTACTAGCCAACACATACTCTACGGGGTTCAATTCCATTTCCTCCTCCCGTTCAAACTGTTTGACATAATACGTAGTCAAGTTCTGAGGCATGCCGAGAATTCTCTTGTCAGCAATACACTTGAGCAAAGTAGTCTTGCCAACCCCATTTCTTCCAACTAAGCCGTAACGACGGCCACACAACAACTTGAGATCAGCATCCACCAACAACTCTCGTTGGGAATTTCCTACAGTAATCGTCACTTGAGACAAGTCAATATCGCCGGTGTCATTGGTGTCAGTTTGGTGAAAACGAGTCACCTGGGAAGTGGCAACGATTCCATCGTTGAACCCATCGTCAGTGATGAGTTTCGAAGCTTTCTTTTGGTTCTTGGGCCGTTTGGGCATTGGGTAGTGCTAAACAAGTCGTAACCCATTTTTAAGGAGTATCGCTATGACTCATCCATGCATTTTTTTGATTATTTTTTAATTTTCCCATCACCGTAGATATGCTGGGTCATTGGAGAAAACGGCTAATAGGGCAATGGTTGTTAAATAGGGGATTCCACGCATGTAAGGGGTCAACTTCATGTTAACTGGTGGGTCGACACTGCGTCTACCTAACTGAGAGTACCAAATATTTTCTCACAAAAATAGGTTGGCTAATGCGGCTAGTCACCGCACAGTTAGATCATTAAATAAATAGTTGCAGTTGGTGATTGGTCTACACGAATGACTTTTTGAAGGTGTGTATTATAAGTGCTAACTAAAGAACTTAAACGGTACCAGCCCAGCCGGTGAAGCACCCCCAGATGGCGGCAGCCAAGGCACCAACGGGACCCAAGGGGTTGGAACCAGATTGGCCAGCGGCTTGGGTTTCGTCAACGACGACTTGAGAGCCGGCACCACCTTGTTGAACGGCTTCAGCGGCCAAAACGGTGGTGGCGATAGCGATGGTGGACAAGGTCTTGAATTGCATTGTTAAACGAATGTAAGTGATGAGGAAACTAAAGGAGGGAAACTGACCCAGTATTTATACCTGGTGGTCGGTGATCGTGGCGAATCTAGGTTCTTGGTTTTAGCCGGTTTTCACTCGTTTCGGGACTATCTGTAAATGCTTGCCTCGTTCCTTACAGAGAAACGCGAACCCTGCTTTACCGAAAGTGCTCTATCCCAGAATGTGGGATTATTCTTAATGGAAACAGACAGAGGCGGGCCAGATCGGTACCTGGATTAATTTTACCTAATTGGGCTTTGGCCGTTATTTACCAGTGATGGGCTAAGCTCACTTTTTACGGAAAGTGGCGATTACGAAACGGCGGTATTGATGAGATGCCATCCTCGAGATGACCATCTCTACAGGGGGGTTAACAACTAAAATTAGTAGAATATAGTTATTTCCAGGGAGGCCAAGCTAACGCCAGATGGAGTTTAAGGCACCTAGACGATCAACGCACTGATTGGGGTGAAACCACATTAAATCTTGGCAGAGTTGCTCGAATGTACCATGTGAATAATGCTAAAACTGGGTGTAACTATTACCGAGGCGGTCGGGAGTAGATCTAGTTATGGTAGAAGGCTTGTACGATGCAATATAGGGGTAAATCAACAACATTCATAGCCACCACCAACTAACAGCCGAATCCACACATTCCAACCACAAACCCAATTTGGAGGATCAGATTCCATTAATAGTTATGGCGATATAATCGAGTCTTTCATGTGTATATTCATTAAGGATAGGGCAGATCCGACCGAGGTCAGCTACTTGTTATCGACCCAGTCGTCATATTGCTTCCGTTTGGCAACAACATCGACAAAGTCCCGTCTCAGGTCGATATCTTGCCAATCATGGACACCCAATTTTTTCTTTTCAGCAAAAGCGTCCTTTTGATCAATTGATTGTAAGAATTCATCGGTTGGTTTAATTACTTTGCCGTCCACCAGTACTCTTGGCTCGTTCTTTACCAGGGAAATGGCGCCAAATACTACCACTAGCACCCCGATGATCACCTCAAGGACGATATCTCCTGGGAGCGAGGTGACATTATTGGAAAAGACGTAATTGTGTTCATATGCCAGGTATGCCCCGTGGGCGAGAAGGAGGGTGCCAATGAGATAGAGCATGGTATTGGGTTAATGGACAATGTTAACCTCACCGGTGCGGCTCGTGGACGGATGGACAATCTCAAGCACTTGAAATTATTGTAAAAAACTCACCAAATGTGATTCGCACGGAGATCACCCGGCACCTTCGGAGATGATATTAAGTTGATGAACACAAACACAAACAATAACGAAGAACCTCAAAAATAACACCAGGAATCCACCTCGTCCTACAAACCTAGGTATTTTTTTACACTACCATTGTTTCTTTCTTTTTGCAACAATTAGTTGTTTTTCACTTATTATGGGTGAAAAAACGGCTTATTACCACCCCAATGGGCAGGAATCGCCTCTAATTCATCCATACACCATGTTTAACCCCTCAACCCCACCCCTAACCTCGTTTTGACATCGATAGTTTCGTGCCGTAGTCCTCCGTCGGCCCCGCAGCCGCAGACCCTGCCTCGACGGTCTCTCACTTAAGCGCGACCCTTAGATAGCGACCACTATGTTGAGGATGATTTTGCCGGCCAAGGACGCTGACAGCGACCATGAAGCGGGTGGAAATCCAACGGATACGGCACCAATTGAAGGAGCTCTTAATGTTGACATTGATGCTGCTTTGGAACAGTTGCTAGCCGCTGATGGTGAGGTGGGGTCCCCCTCTACCACTAACAATGATGATGATAACGCCGTTGTCAATGGAAATGGCAGTATACCGGTCAAAGGTGGTGATGAAGATGAATACAATGATGGGAATAGTGACAAAAATGGCTCCGTCAATGGTAAGGCAACCGTTGATGATCGGGAGGAGTGCAATGGGACAAAAAAAGGGGGTGATGAGGAGGCCAACAAGTCTAAGGAATCCAATGAATTGCCACTGATCCTGCGACAACAAACACAACTGTCACTGTCACAACTCCCTCTGCAATCACCTACCCTGAAACTGGCCAGTGTCGACCTGCTCAAACCACTGGCACTGACACTGACACTGACACTGACCCTGCCAGTACCTCCCCCATCATATCCTTCCAATTTAACTCCCCATGATGCCAAAGCCATCCAGCATATCTATGCCATCACCAAGATTGAGTATCTCCTCGAAAATATAGAGGCGGCCAAGAAGCTTCTGCCCAATGAGACCGAATCCTACTATGTGGTGCTCTTGCCATTCCTTGCATGCCTTAGTGCTGGAGTCTTCTACATTGCTGATTCACTGTTATCGTCTCGGATGGACTTTCTCATCCATTATAAACTCTTTCGTCTGAGTCCGCCGCCAGCGATCAACGATAAGCAGTTTATTCATGTTCCCTATGATCACCAGGACACCTCGGTAACCCCAGTGGATGATCTTCCCCTGCAACTGATGGCGCTGAAGTGTGTCCACTTGTATGAAGGGTTGTTGACCTTGGCTGCCGCTGCCTACAAGAAGCGGTTAGCATTACACAAGATCGAACCATGGTTTGGGCCCGCAATCAAAAGGCTTATTTCTTTGGATAAGAACGATTTCGACTGTGGCACCCCTGACGTAATGACGGTGCTGATGAAGCAAGAATTCTTGGGCAATGACACCATTATCGAGGCAATGTTGGTTGATAATGATCTCAAAGTTTTGTTGGCTGCTTGTTCTGGGGTGAAAAAGACATTGGCCCGCATTTCTCCTCGGGTCAATCTTTACAAGACATCTCACGGCCAACCGCCGGCCCAGGCCCTCTGGGAAGTGATTAGTCTTACCATCAGGCTTAATGATTTGTACACTCTGGTGAGACGGATTGGCCGCCAAGTGCTCAATGCCAATCATATCCATTTGACCGATCAGAAATTCTTGTTTCAACTGAAAAATGGTCCCTACTTGCGTCACGTTTTATCCAAGGTGGAGGCGATATTTAATGGTAACCGCAAGAACGGTACGTTGGTGGCAACATTGACAAGGGTGTTTATGAGACAACTGAGCAGCCAAGGGTTTGTCAATGACCAAAAGACAGTGCGGGACTTTGCCAATTTCTTGAGTCAAGGGTGGATGGCAATTGACCAGGCCATCAACTCGTTGGAGGACTTTGTCACCACCTGGATGTCGGCCGAGATCAAGTTTAGAACCGCCTACGACTTACCTCGACACCGGTTACTTGAAATCCATCAGGAGTGTATGCCCAAGAAGGAAGTCAAGGAAGTGGCTAAGAAGGAACAAAGAAAGGATGCAGGAAAATTTGCTCCTCCACAGGTGCCCAAGATTGTTACTCTGAGTCCTCGAGGACTGCGATCGCTGCTGGTGTCGTCGGTGACCTCGACGAGTTCTGTACGGACGCCGCGGAAGCCATCGATTGTTTCCCCCAGCCGCCAAAGTCCAAGCCTGGCGCTTGGTCGAACCGATAGTTCGCAACTGTTGTCGTCGCTTGGAGGGCAATTACCGCCTGCCCCCACCAGGGCCCGTTCCAACTCGCTGCCCACTCAACTCCCCAAGAATGCCGCCACTCTGGGGGCCGCCGCCGCCCTCAAGGCCAACGTCCGGAGACTGCCGTCAACAAAACGGAGTTCTGCGCCGGCGGGGAGTCCCACTCCCCAACGAACCTCGTCGGTGGTGGCTCCCAGCACCAAAAACATCCAGAAACAATTGTTGGCGGTAGCCGAAGAAGAACCACCAGCACCTGCCACCACGGCACCGACTCGTCTTTCCGCTCAACAGCGGTTGGAACAACATTTGAAGCATGCGCTGAAGCTGGGAGCATTGTTGACCCAACAACGAGAAGTGTTGGTGCCAGTGTCCTTTGATCCGGCCAATCCTAGTGGATTCCAGATCCGTCGGGAGCGCCCCGCACCAGAAGCCCCCGTTGAAGTGGTTGCCAATCCATTAGTGCTGTCGCTTCCCCCAGGTGGGGTGCCGGCAGTGACATTACCGCCGCTGGTGATGCAAGAGTTTGGCCAGCCCACCTTCTTAGGCAAGCCCACCGTCCGTGACGTACAAACCCGCCGTAATACCGTCCGCAATACCAAGAAGTTTGATGAGCCACTCCCGCCGCCGCCTTCACTGGTGAATCTGGCAAATCGTAAGCTGGTGAGGTTTATCGGGGTCCCAGAATGGCTGGAGGAGGAAGATATGCCCACCAACTATGCTCTGAAAATTCTTAGGAACTTTGCTGTCATTCGTCCTCTGATAAACACCCACCAGGCGTTTAGAAAGAAGGAGTCGTTGTTAAAGAAGGAGGAGAGTATTCAATGGCGTCACCAATTGCACCAACTGGAGTAGGGCGATGGCAATTGAAGAGGTAAAAGATTGCATGGAGATCTGATTGGAAAGATTATGCGTAGAGTTTAATGACATTTAAGGGTTGACCATGGATGATTATGATTTGAAACACTCTGATTTGGAACACCTGACCTTCACAGACATGTTAATGACGGATGTAACGACAATATACACCAAAATCACCAAAACTAACATAAACGAATATTAGACTCAAATAGACAATACACAATAAATATACAACTTGAACAAAGAGTTGGACAATGAGGAAGGTTGGAATCGTGATACCTTTGTGCTACGTAAATATGTTGGAAAACCTTTCCAACTTCGTTTTTTCGAATTACAGGTATTTATTCCATGATGGGATTACAACAACGATTGACTGATATGAGGGAGAAATACAATTAGATATGCACCGACTACATTTTATCACTCTCACACTGGACTTTCGTTAACTCCAGAACGAAAGATATCCGACACTTCCTCTGAGTTTGGACCTACACAAAGTTGTATATTACAACCAAGGCATAGTGCTTGGCCTTGGGTCATCACCACTATCGCCAAGGCTTACATTTAGTTTGAAGTGAAAGTTCGTGGTTGTGGATAGTGTAGCGGTCTAGGGGCAACTCTACCAATTTATTCCGTAAAACGTTAATTGCTGGAAGACCCAAGTGACTAAAAATGTCGTCAACCAATGAAGCTTTACCAAGAAGCCAATAAATTTCTCAAATACCCGACTCAAATCATGAAAGAATTTGAAGTTCTTCAAGAGCTCGTGAATTAATCCATTTGGAAATTTTGTGCCTGTGGTATTATGAGAGAATATATGGCAGAATGGCAATGAAACAAGCACTGGACAATGGCAGTAACACTATAAATCTAAGTAACTCCCAATGCATCTCGATAGTATCATTCACTACCGCACCTTTTCATCAATTACACTCTCAACTTCGATCACTAGTGAATAATTGGGGGTTAACTACAAATGTCTGTTTTACATCGAATCACCACTTACTAGTCGGTGCTATGAATTTGTCAAGGGAGATCAATGACGACATTACTGAGCCATGACTGTCCTTACAAATTTACGCAAAGATCGGAAAAAACCAACCCCCCACTCTTTATTAAATCATGCAATTAACATTTTCTTGGTTTACACTTCTCCACACCTCTCTTCCCCAAATCTCCTTCTCATCACCAAACGCGTCGTACTCACGTCTATCACGTGAATGAATGTGGTTCCCCCAGACCCAAGTTCAGGCGATTCATGAAGAGCTCTGTGAGAAGGAAACCGAACAAAAACGTCAAGCAGAACTCATAAATGCTCTCCAGTGCTTTACCAATCTGGATGCTCCCCCGTTACTTCCACCTCCAGCTAAAAGAATCAAACGAAGGAAAAAGCCAACGCCAATAACTAAAGAGAAACTACCTCGCAAGCCAACAAAGAAGAAAAAAGTCACTAGTACCCTAAGTGCTTTATCGGTGGCCAAGTATGGTCCGGCTCAGCTGCCCACGGCCGTCCAGAAACAAATCACCGATTTCATCGAACTGAGCCTACGACTTGATCAGGAAGCAGAAAAGGTTGCTAGCTACATGACGGCCAATCTTGTTAATGAGGAAGACTTTACCGTGGCATTGAGCCAGCTTCGACTCAAGTTCCCGTTGCTCCATCCAAAATACAAACGAAGCCTACGACTGATAACTCTGAGGATGTTGGGTATCCATGAACCAACGGTACTGCAAGTGATGACGGCGGTGGACTACGATGATGCTTCCCATCCATTTGACAAGGTGCTTGTTGCCACTGATTCGCCTACACTTTGGGATAAGGCTGCTGAAGGGCCCCGACTTACCAATGATGATATATTATGGCTATATGATTTGGATGAGGATGAAGAGGAAAATGAGGATAGTCTGGACTATTCTGAGGAACGACTGGCGACAGGGGTGGTGGTATTGACCCAGGAGGAGGAAAAGAGTAGTGGGCATGTCATAGATGATGACCAAGTCATCGTGCTGGAGCAGGCCGTCATGCTGGAGGGGGTGCTTGTTGAGGATCAAGTCAATAGGGAGCCAACCTTTCCTAACTTTGATAAAGATGACGATGATGGAGGAGAACGGCCGTCTAAGCGGCCTTCTAAGCAATCCTTGAAACGGGGTCATGACACCCACCTCGTTAAACCCATCGACAAAAGGGTTAATGGTCTTGATCGCGTTGACCCCATTCAATATGATGATTACTACCAGTACATGAACAATGGCATGGGATCGCTGAGTGGGGATGAAGAGACTAACCAATCAAAGTATCTTTTTGCAACCAAGGAGGTCCCTACATGTGAGGAACGGCCCGATGTCCCCAACCTGTGCATTGACCTCGATTCCGATGATTGGGACCATGTCAGTGACTCTGAAGAGGACGTAGGCCTCTTAGGGCCCGAAGAGGTACCGGTCAACTCCAGGGAGCTGGACTCGAATCGTGAACCTAGCCACCAGGTAATGGAGGAGCCATCACCATATGCCCGCTGGGACCCCCGGCCCTCCGATTGCCAACCAAGTCTGCGGCGGATCCTCGTCCCCGAATCATCTAACCTTGATCGCCTCATGGAAACTCCGAATTCGTTGGCTGACGTGGCATTCATTGGCAGTCCCGGCAGTGATGATGGCAATTTGGCGTTTCTGACGGCTCGAGAGAATTGGTTCGAAACCCAAGAGCCTCTAGTGCTCGAGGAGATCAATGAGGTTCAAGTACCACTGAGCAGCCCTGTCGACAAACTTCCTATGGGTACAAGTACTCAACTTCCACGAGCCACCAGTACCCAGCTCCCCAGAGCCACCACTACTATCACTGCCGAAGGGTTTCCTGTTGGATGTTGGACCATGGGAAACTACCGGTTTCGAAGCGTTGCTATTGTTCCAACCGACGACATTATCGAGGATTCCGATTCCGATGCTATGGTTGAGATTACCATTGCTTCCAATCACGTCCAAGTTCCGCTGTCGCCCATTTAACGAGTTATGACTAAATATATCATTATTGAAAGTAAGCACTGGGCCTATCGATTCCTAGGCAGTTTCTTTGGCCTTTACTCGGATCAACTCATGCAATTTAGCCCCCCGACGTAAATCCGCATCCATTTCTCGCTCAAGCTCAATCTCCATCTCGTCTAAATTAGTAGGAGCTTTTACGCGGAACCCAGTCTTGGTGGTCGACTTCCACCGAGGGTACATGTCCTTTTCCTTATCTTCCAAGTCCTCCTCCTTGGGACATTTACAATTGCACCCTACCTTGGCACCATCATTGCTACCATCAGCATTGAGGGGACAATGCACCAAGTCCGAGTGCTGGTAACCAATGTCACGAAAGTAGTGAAGTTCATCAAGACGAAGCATCATTGCCAATGCCAACAGCCGCACCGGGGCGTCGCCCCAGCGTTCCTTCCAGAACCCCCCTACCAGCTCGATATGGTCGTAATATCGTTTATACTCGTCCAGGGTGAACAAATCGACCCGAGCAATTTCAAAGTTGGTCCAAAAGTGCCCCCAGTTGTATTCATCACCGTTCATGCGGTCTTCTCGGAGGAGAGGGTGCTGTTCACTGCGGGCACTCATCTCCTTGATGAGAGGAAGAAACTTTTTCACCTCGGCATTCTTATCCTTGAGAAAGCGTCGGTACAAGAGACGGGTTCTCATATCGGCTCGGACTTCGTGGTAATTTCCAGAAAACAGCTGGACATCCCATCTTCCCAGGGGCAGTACCATATGGTGGTCATCAACCATAAACAAGTGCCAAGTTCGGGCATCCACTGGAGTAATCAGGTGTTTCCGCATATAGTGGGACACTTCTCGATACAACCCCGGCAATGTGTAGAACAAATCCTTCATAAACACGTTAAACCCATATTTTTTGTTCCGCTTAGCCATCTCGACAAATGGATCATAGCAAATGTCACAAAAGAACTTGACATCAGGTTCAACCCGCCAGTACCATTCCAATTCAGCCACCTTGGGGTGCTGGAAAAAGTTCCACGAGTAGTAGCGGCACATTTGGTGATAACTCTCGATATTACCATACAATATGCCCCGATCGCCTTGTTGGTTGATCCATTCCTTCAACTCATGGGGTCGAACCAGGGCAGGAAATTTCCAATGGTCAGGATCTATTTGATTAAACAGCACCGTCTTCACGTGCGCTGACACTGCTGCCTTGAACTCTTCAGTGAATGGTTCGTCGTTGAGCAACACCCACGGATAATTATACCACTGATTGAAATGAGTTTCCAACGAATCCATGCTGGCTAGCACTCCCTTTAAATCCGAGTTCCGGGCCAACATCACCAACCCTGCGTTGGCCCGGGGTTGGTTGGTATTTCGATCAACACATCCTCTAGCAAACACATCATCGATATCGGACGAAACATCTACCGTTCGAAACGACGATTTGGATGTCCACCGAGCTAGAGTTGTCCACAAAACCAACACGGTTAACACCATGGTCAACACGGCCACCACCTTTTTCGGTACCACCAAACCCATCACGTTGGCAACTATCGATGGTGATGATTGTAATTTGGGTCGAAGTGGGTTGTTGCTAATATTGCCTGGGCCACTAACCTGCATCGCCGGGCGAGGATGCTGGGGCTTAGCGATGTGAGATCTTTGCTGCAGTCAACACCCCGGTTTGAACGTTGGCCGTAGATGCGGTGGGGAATAAATAATTGACGGGAATGATGGCGTCTTTATACTAAACTGCCGGTCGTTTCAGTCATGATGCAAACATTTACACGCGCTGGTAAATACGAAGTGGCTTCACGTGATTTTATCATGCATCAGGCGGTCATAAACATACGTCTATCATCTATAAACAGGCGATAATGCCCTCGACTATCAAAGCCAATAAATACTCTAGAACAACTTGTCCAACCCATTGCGACACAATTCAACCCCCAAGAAAGTGGCCGCATTGGCAGGGAACGACCGACACAACGCCGGCCCCACCCCGGGGAAGAAACCCTTGATGCCCCCCTTTTGGTAAATTTGCTTAAATGCTTGCGCCATCAGTAATTTGGTGGTCAGAGCTTGTTGCAATGACTTGACGGTATCCACGGGGAACACCGTAACCCACATGGCCACCCCGGCAAACCCCCCGGCAGTACAAATGGCCCCCAACGACATTTCTCCCTTTTTCAGTAACTTTTCCTTCAACACTTCATAAGTGGCAAAGTAAACCGCCGACCCTGGACCATCCCGCAACAACGTAGCCGCAGTACCCTTGTATACCAGGGCAATCCCCCCCTTTTGGTACACGTCCTTGGCAGTTTGCAACATCAGCTTGTTTTGCGCTTCAACTTGCATCACCACCTTGAGCCGTTCCACGGGGGCAGCAATGGCGGTGGTGGGAATGGCAGAAATAAACCCAGCAGTAGAAATTTCCCCAATGGAAAAGTCCTCGGGCTTCTTACCGCCAGTTGCGGCCGACACGATTTTTTTACCCAAATCGTACCCCCAAAACGACACGGCAAACATGGGAGTGACCCCAACTAACGGGGGACCAACCCCCCGGTACAACCCAAGGGGACCATCCTTCTTAATGGCATCCTTAACCCCAGCAATGGCCAGGTCACACATGCCAGTTTGTAATCTCACCTTGATAAGGTCAAACGGATGGCCAGTGAGCACAGCACAAACCCCCCCGAAACCACCAGAAATGAACGACTTGACATTGTCGGCCAATGGGTTGGTGGCAACGTCAACAACTGAGGAATCGACTTCTTCCATTTTGTCTGGTTGAAATTTTTGCGGGGGAGGGGATCGTTTTATACGCGAAACCCTTGCGGGGTTGGAATGCGGATAACACGATCACTAGAGATGGTACACCCACCGCTAGCAATGATTTATTGTTGTCAATTAACAACGGAGGCAATTTTAGGAGGATTGGCGATGACGGCGGTACAGTTGACCGGGCAATCCCACCAAGTTCACCAAACTAACCGAGGCTACCCGAGGCTATCCTCGGAGATCGCAATGGCTGTTGCCACACTAGCAGAGATCAGTGCGTGGGTTTACTCATCCCAGGGTGCATGTGGGAATATGCTAGTTGTGGTTGACACCGTCATCGGGCATGTGAAGTTCGCCGGAAGGTACCGAGGTTCGAAAAGATGGAGGCCACTCATGGGTGCCTATCGCCCAAAATGGTATCAGCGCAATATAATTGGCTAATGTAGGGGAGAAATGTTAGACGGATGAAGGATGCTTCATAACCGCATATGCGTTATTGGGGTTCAACCAATAACGGAGGGCGGTTGGCGGTGGTGCAGTAAGTTGACAGTTGATAAACTCCGGGGGATTAGATGGGGTGATTAAAGTGACCGGGGTGGGGGAGTTGAGTGGAAATGCTTCGGTACCCCACACTTCGGACTTGGCATCCGAATAATGGTTGACAATTATAGAGAGGGAAAAGGAGGGAGAGATAAGTGATGCAGTTTGAATTTAAATCAAAGGAGTGCGGTATGGACTTAAATTCTTGAATTTCATTGTGGGATAAATTGGAAAACGGGACTTCTAGGGTATTGTAGATGGGATGTAGTGTGGATTGGCCATGATGGTATAAATTGGACATGATGATGTATGGGGGTGTGGTGTGTAGTGAGCTTTGGTCAATAATATCAGCACAGTTGAGTTTTAATGAATTTGTACAAACACATCAGAGTTGGTAGAATGATTTTTAATGGCATTGTCATGGCGCCAATTTCAATACCCAAGATCACTAACTTGGACAATCTCTAAAAGGGAATACTCCATATGCCAAGATCGTTAAAATTATTTTGCGCCCAATTGAATGAATTTCATGAACATTTAATGTAGTTTAATATTTAAAAATCACAACAATATCACTTTAAAAAATAGTGATCTAAACCCCAAATATCCATAATTATCAATCAAAGCCATCACCACTAAAATCAAATTTGTTTACTCCCAGTATCATTTAATGTCAATAAATTTATCGTACCCTTCTAAAGTGTAACCAAAAATTTCGATCATTTCCAAGCAAACTTGACAATCAACATGTGATTTGCTTCATCTTCATCAACTACCTCACTTGACTACCCCATCTAATGCCAATTTTTCTATACATTATCTATATTCCGAGGATGTCATAACCACGTCGGGCTCCGATCCACATTTTCTTGACCAGTTGGTTACCGATGTCCACAATTAATTGACCAATTGGGGTTGTGACCAGTTAAGCTTAGTGAACAGTTGGGCTTATTAACCAGATAGGCTTAAGTATCAGTTGGGCTTTGGAATTGAGGCTTTTTATCCAAGACTTATTAACCAATGAACTTAATGATCAATTAGAACCACCATTACGCAAATTGGCCAAGCTGGGCCTTGGTATCATCATCAATTTGCAGCATCACTTGGTTCCAAGCATCTTGTCCCAACACATTATGATATTCTTGCAACAACTGACCAAACAGATGACCAAGCTGTTGGGGGGGTTGCATATAATTACCCATACACGACAAAAACATCGCCAAGTGCTTACGCCCTTGAGGCAGAGATAACCCACCAAAGCCATGGTCAGGGTTCTTGTGGATAATATTAATCATCCCAGTAAACGTCAGCTCCTTCTCCTCATTCTCAATCACATACATGATATGAGTACACCACTGTTGGATAAACTCGGGAAGTCTCACCAGCACCGGTTCGGGGTAGTAGATCCCCATGCGTCCAAGACAAATGGCACAGTTTTCCAATACGGTGGATTGACTATCAGCAGCGTCCAATACTGGTAAGATCAAGTCGACCAAATTGGCCAAGTATGGAGCAAACTCTTGGTTGGGGAGTCTCATGACAATCTCCCCGAGCGACCAAATGGCGTTATTGTGAACGCCAATGGTATCCCAGCTACGGTTATGGATCTCCTTACCGATATGGGTCATTATGGCCTCCAAATGGGGAGCAATCGTTGATGACAATACGTTGATGGCCATGTCACCAAGTAACGCGTACGCCAGTTGGCGGACATCGGTCAGATGGTGGTCAAAGCAGACCAATAACAAGTCCATAATCAGGATACTACCAGTAGCGGCATTGCCGTTTTGCATGAGTTCAGCCAGGTGGTCGCCAAACCCTTGGATTAACCCATCAATCAAGTCCAACGATGTGATCATCATATTGACCTCGGGAGGATCAATCAGAGGATCAGTATGACACTGTTGTTCCATGTGAACACAATTAGAAAGGATCTTTATGGCCCGTTGGTACACTGGCACCGCATAGGGGGCAAACTTGTCACCCAAAGTGGCGGCCACCACCCCCATACACTCGAGCAACGGCCAGAGATCAGCGTCATCGTCACCCATGGCCTGCCACTTTTCCAAGAGGGGGGGCATGAGCACATTAATGTGTTCATCAGTAGCAATGGCATCGTAACCCATCACCTCAACAAACGTTTGCACACAATCGTACAAAACAATCATGTTTTTGCGCTGGTAGTGACGGAAACACTGGGCAAAGTGATTAAGCAACGGGCCCATCAAAGGGTAGAGTAGTTGGGGGTCACAAGCTTCAATAAACGTCGCCAACGCCAGACAGGCCAGCTCCTGGACCACCTTTTTCGGATCCAACGCACAGGTGACAATGGCCTCAAACGTGGGCTGAAAGTATTGCAGATATTCGCCGCCGTCCTTGGCGGCATCACACACCCAGTCGGCATACCGCAGCAATGTCCAGCACGAGATTTGTCTCACCCGGGTCTGAGGGTCCCTCATTCGTTCCACCAAAAACGGAATCAACTCCACCAAACTATCGGCGGCGCATTCAGTACAGGGAGCGCTCATGGCGCCAAATGAGAGAATGGCGGCCTCCCGAACCGGCCATTCGGGCGCCACCAACCGTTGTTGTAGGAGTGGCAAGGCCACCGCCAAAACTTCCCGAGGCAACTTGGTCAGCAAAGCATCAAGGGTCAGCGCCGAACACTTGCGCAATGACCATTGCTCCATATCTTCATCATCTTCATCGTCGCTATCGTTATCGTCACTATCGCTATCACGGCGGCTCTTTAACGTGTGTTCCTTCAGTTTAGCCTGACCGGGCTTGATATCTTGATCACGGTCGGCCTGGGCAGCGTCATCACGCTCATCCTCCAACTCCATCATCAAAATCTCTTCTTCAGAGTATACCATCGCTTGTAAGAGTGTCGGCACCACCGTGTCCATATTAGGAGTATACTTAATCAGATCTTCTTCAATGGCTAGCGCCAACAGTAACATAAACTCACACGCTTGAAGCGCCACAACCTCATCGCCGTCGGGATGAGCCATCAAGTGGGTACAGTAGTCCACCACCCCAGGCAAGTGGGGGAGCATCTTATCGGGCCGCTGCTCCAAAATCAACAGAAACAGTTTACATACATTCTTTCGAACGTCACCAGCGGTGTCCTGAGCGTTCAGAAAGAGCAGGTGCAAGTATTGATCCAACTGAGCGATCAAGACCTGGGGTTTACCCGGGATAAACTCGTTGATACAGGCGATGGCCTGGGCACGAATGTTCAGCAGGTCATTGGTGGTTAAAGTTAACAATTGGGGCACCATGGCGTCCACAGGTCTTTGGCCATTGTATTCCCGCTCCAACTTGTAGTAAGAGTCTTCGCAAATGCGGACAAGCGCCGCCATGGCGGCATCCAGGGCCAGAGGATGGCCCAGCGATGTGGCCAACTCAAATAATTGCCCCAATGCTTCGGGCCACCCTTCCACCCCCGCCTGACTAAAGAGAGCGGTGATGATATTGGCGGTGATCCGCGTGACCAATCGGTCCTTCAGAAGTAACCCTTGGATGACATGTTGGGTAAGATAAGGCCGGGGCTTACTCTTTTTAAGGATGGTATTCTTGAGATTCAGCCCTGCTGCCGCCCGGACGTCGGATCGGGCCTGCTCGTCCATCAAAATGTAAAAAAGATAGTTTTCAATTTCGGGAAGGGCCAGGGCCTGAGCCAACGCATCGTTGGCACCACGTCGTTCATCATTATTGGCCAGTAATGTCCCAGCAAATATCAGCTTCAATTGTTCCACGCTGGCGACATCGGGTTCCCAAGCCATGGTTGGTGTGGAGATGGGTGAAAAATTGGTCTTCGCGTGTAAGGTTGGAGAGGTGTAGTGATAAGAGGGAGGGAGGGAGGGTAGAGGGTAGAGGAAAGAGGGAGAGGATGGGAGTGTAGGGGAAGGGGAAAGTAGGCAGGGATATATGGCGGCGATGGTTGGTGGTGGCGGTTTCGATGGCGATGAGGTTGCAGCGGCATCGTGGTGAGTCTGGCCCGAGAGAAATAGTGGAAAGAGTTGATAAGGTTTCACACCAGATCGGCGCCAGTACGCCACCATATCGATATATTACGTTTCCAACTCAGTACACTGCCATTTCCCACTCTCCCATCTTCACTTCCACCTCCAACCCTCTTCCCGTTCGCATCGCATATGCGCACCTTTATCTACAATTACCTCGAACAACGACAGCACATGGACGATTCCGTGGGTGATGGAGGACATAGGTCATCACGTATCGATGTGGTTGAAGAAGCGGTAATGAAACTAATTGGAGGTACGCTTGACACTCGCAAACGAGGCCCTGACCACGAGTGGTTCCTTGACAACGATAATGACCTCGAATTCATCGACCCCACCCACACTGCCCGCAAAAGAAGCAAGGTGGACGCTAATGACGGGACTCACCAATTTGAACAGTTTGTTGATGCTTTTCCAACCGACGGAGGCCACTGCGAAGGCTACGAGACTGGTGAGTATCCCAATGATGACCACGCCCACCAACACCACGAGGCGTTGATTGATGAAGCGTTACTCGATGCATCGGAGACGCTCATGCGGCCCATGAGCTGTGAAGAGCCCGATGGAGATAGTCCCCCTAACAAGAGCCGCCACCAGCGGCACACGGTGGCGGCGTTCAACCACGATGACCTCAACAAGCGCTTCAACCACATCTCCACGGTGGAACAGCTTGTAGAAGAGGCGGCGAACCGTGCCTGTGACTGGTACAATAGCACCAAGGAAGGTAAGCTTAATCCGGCCCTGCCCAATGGTCCCAAGATTCGCATCGGCCCCCGCAAATTTGCGGAGGAAGAGATCGCCGCCGTCGACCATTTCATCGCCGGGTATTGCTACTTAAACAAATTAACTCGAGAAGATGTGTGCAAGCGCATCTGGGAGAACCAGCGTAAAAAGGACCATTTTTGGGAACAGCTAACTCGGGTGCTCCCATTTCGACTGCGTTCTCTGACGTATAAACACATCAAGCGTCAGTACCATGTATTTAACGTGAGGGCTCAATGGACCAAGGAAGATGACGACCAGTTGCGGAGACTCGTCGAGGTCCACGCCGGCCAGTGGTGTCATATTGGCAACCTCATGCACCGGATGCCCGAGGATTGTCGGGATCGGTGGCGGAACTACGTTAAATGTGGCGAAAATCGGTCATCTAACAAGTGGCTGGCCGAAGAAGAGCGTCAGTTGGTCCAAATAGTTGCCACTCACCTTCGCCAATCGGGTCATGGCGCTCACGGCGGCGCCCGGGGCGCCCATGCCGTCAAGATCAACTGGACGTTGGTGCTGGACCAAATGGAGGGCAAGCGGTCGCGGATCCAGTGCCGCTACAAGTGGAACAAACTTACCAACAAACCGGGGAGCATGCGTGCCGAAGTGATGGATCTACAAACCAAACAGTGGATCATTGCTGAGATCATCAAGCAGAATCCCAGCGACATGGCCCTGATCGACTGGATGGGAGTAACTACCGCCTATTCCAAATGGCCGGGACGGGTCGGGGCTCTATGGGGGTGGAAGGAAATGAGACTGGTAGTGGGGAACTTGATACACAAACGCCGGAACGACCCTTCTACCCCCCTGCTTGCGGCGGTGCTAGAACTGGTACAGAATGATCTCCGCCAATCCAGCGGCAATGATCCGGTGGTGGCGGCGACATTACCGTCGCCGCAGCCGCTGGTGATACACTACACTCTCTTTCGCAACGACGTGGCCGTCGTTTAGCATCATTGATTGAATTTTAGGCGTTTCGCTTCTAGGCATGGAAGCAAGGTATACGGAACAGTTATGTCGTCATTATATATACAAGTTCATTATTTAGCATCGCTTGAGTTGGTCCCCGAGTTGACATTGGTGAACACCTCGGTATAGCCAGCATCTTCCAAATCGACGCTGTTGTAGTTTTCCCCGTATTCGATGAAATCGACCAAGTTTTGGAATGCCAAATCGGCCGACTTGGGGCCATCATCGTAACCAATGAATTGTTGGTAAATTTGGGGCACCTTGGGCGATACCAATGCCCGAAGCTCAGTGTTGTGCAAATCGGCGGGGACGACGTAGGTTCTGACCTTTTTCCAGTTGATGATATAGTTACCATCGCGGTTTAATTGACCATAACCACTCGAGCCGGTCCCCTTGTAAAAGTGCTTGTTTCCCTGCTTGGTGGTGAGGGGGTGTCTTTTGGAACCGGAACGCATCATCCCATACCAGAGTTGACCATCTTTAAATGTTTGCCACGGTCTTCTAAGAGCGACGCCGGCAGTGGCCTGGAAGAAGGCTGGCGATGAAGGTTTCATTGGTGTAAATTTTCACGGTGCGATGCGGCTTAAGGAGTGATTGAAAGGTGCGAGGATGGACCAAAATAGAGGAATGATATTGGAAAGATTTATTGGGAAATATTAGCACTGAATTATCGTAGGGTGACCATACAATAATAGCCAACTTTGAATCAAAGGATCTCGTGATGATTGTGTCAGGTTTTTTTTGAATTGGATGACACAAAGTGAAAAAAATGATTCATTTTAAGCGAAAGAAAAGATCAAAATGGTGAAACCTTTTGACAAACGGTTAAATTTCACTAGGGAGGTATTCCTCCAAATTTAAGTATTGGAAGAAATAATTTTCGAACGGGAAAAAAATCTTTACAACCAGTAGAACATTACCATTGTTATCCATTCCCCTATCCATAAAACCCCCCATCATTATTCTATCCCACCACGATTACTCTCTAATTGTAGTTTTGTTGAAACAATCGTTCCAATTATTGACCAAAAAGTCTAATTTTAATCAGCGAAAATGACGGCCAACCGACGAAAACAAATCAATGGACCGTGACCACCGGATTAACCCCATTTTTAATTTCAAACGGTTCGATTTATTTACTAACCGGCCGAATTCCCAAGCAAAGCAATTGAGAGCAAGCTAGGGCGATCCGGGGCAATCCTAATCAACCCTGAACAATCTAGGTGCCTCTCCCCAACCCATTTCCCCCTTATCCGCTATGCCCTATCATTAAACTTTACCAACCTTCTAGATCATAAATCACCATGACATTCCCCGTCACCAGGATGACCTCTACATCATCTTGCATCGTTTCAACGGTAGCGCTTTGGTCCCTGGGCCCTGTGCGTTGTACTTGCGACCCCTCGTAACCGATCATTCCTCTTCTCAACCCCAGCATGGTGCACTCTCCCCTGAGCCAGCACTCAACGCTCGCAATCTTGATTGACGGCAACGCGTTGTAAGATAAGCCACGTGAAGACTAATCACCCCCAATCACCCCCAATCATCGCAATAAATTCACTACCTTTAACCGCTGTGGCCCCACCTCTTCCCACTATCCCCCCCTCACCTTCCTTGAAACTGCCCTTCTTCCCCGTGTTAACGCACCCACTACTTGTGGTTAACAAAGTCGCGGTAGAGCCGTGTCAACCTGCGTCACCACTATACAGGCAGTGCCAGCCCCTTTGTCTATAACTGTGAAACTTCGCAAGTAACCATGGCAATTCTTAGATATAAATAGTGACCGCCGCACCCATCGTCACCATCATCAACCATTAAAACCACCCCAGTTTCCTCGAGAAATTTTTTATCCATTAGTGGGGCTGTATTGGTGTGGCTTTGCTGACTGCATATCACGACGAAATTATCATATAAAGTTGCAAACATCAGGCGAATTCCCCCCACATACGAATCACCCCAAAATGTTTGGTTTCCATAGCGTGGCCCTAGTGTTGGTGTTAGTGGCATTTGTGTTTACCCTCTTGGCGCTGATTTCAGGTCCAGTGGCCCAGACATTAAAGTTGGCCGAGGTTGATTCAACGATTTTTGGCATTTTTGGTTATGTTACCAAGGGGGCAAAGGTTCAAGGGTACCCGGTGACATTTTCCAAAGCCGCTCCCACAATTAAGGATTGGTTATTTTCTCTGTCCAAACGGGATCAGTTGGCTAAACTGTTTGTGGTGGCCCCCATTGCGTGTGGGTTGAACTTTTTGGCAGTAGTGGCCTATGCGTTTGGTCATATTTCCCATGGGCTCCGGGTGGTGGCATTTGTCATTAATCTTTTGCTGATGGCAGCGCTGATTGTTATTTGTATTATGGTGGTATTGGTATTTTACCCTCATGTTGGTGTCATTGGGTGGTTGACAGTGGCAGCGGCAGGGTGTGCCCTTGTAGCGGCGATTTTAGGGTTGGTGTCGCTCTTTGTTGGGTCGTCTTCTTCTTCTGATGATGATGATCAATCGCTGTATTCGGAAAATGACAATACCTTGACCAAATTTGATGAAAAGTTTGGTAATATTCAAACGAAAACCATTTCATTACCGGAACGCTCACCCTATGATTTTCGTCCCAAGGCTCAACCTGCGGTGGCCGAGAGGTCGCAACCACTGACGGGCCCAGGTGCTTATTACCAACCCATTTCTAAAACCGTCCTGAATCCCGATCTGATTGGATCGGGACCGGGACATGCCCCTCGAATCCAACATCAGGATGGTCTGGTGGTGGGACTGGTGGTTTCTCATCAAGTAGTGCCCCATATGGCTCCAACCGTGGCGGCAGTATCGGCTCAAACCCAAAATCCTTACCAATCATCCACTCAGTACTCCCATAACCAGGCCGTTCAAGATAATAATACTCCTTACCCGTTCCTGAGATATTCCGATGATTATGATGATGATCACCACCCAAATCAAGCCAATGGATATCAGCTGGATCTGGACTCGGACTTTACCCTGGTGAGTCAACGTCCTCCTAATCCGAATTATGAACAACCCCCTCCCCCTCCTCCCCATGGAGGGGTCGGTGGTGGTAATGGTGGACCATATGCTGCTCCTTCAACTTTTCAACGCCAACCAGGGTTTGGCCCTCCTCCTCAACCTCAGGGAGGGCCGCAAAATCAACATGTCAATGGTAGTCAGCCTTATAACGGATCGATTCGCCTGGGTGGTTACGCTCCTGGCCCCATCCGTAGTGCTCCTCGTCCTCCCACGATGCAAGACACCGTTTTGAACCAGAATCCCGACTTTAACGTTGTGGGTCCCAATCGACGGCGTCAACCAGGGTTTGTCCCCGTGGCGGCAAGATATAAGCAAACTCCTGGCGGCCGGCCCGCCCCTGGTCCTTATTAGGGTATTTAAATTAGTTAGATTATGAACGTTTGATGATGATAATTGTCTACAGGATTCGTATTTCTCATTAATATTACTCGAGAGTTATTTTTATCTAAAAGGCAATGAAGGAGATACCCCCGACAAAGGCAGTGACGAGACCAGCCAACCCCAAGATTTCGCCCTTACCCATGGCCTTGACCGAGTTGGCGGCACCCTTCTTCTTCGAGTCCGACGACGACGAGGCCGACCCCAGAGCGCTCGAAGACGACCCCGAAGCCTTGGAAGAACCAGCGTTGGAAGCAGTAGTGGCATTGACATCAGCAACTTGGGCAGTGGCCGAGGAAACCTTGGCCGAACAAGAAGAGTCACTCTTGGCGGAAACAACCTTGGCCAGACCGTTCCAGTCACAAGCTTGCGAGTCCTTGTTGTTCTTCAAGTAGTAAGCGTTCAACACGTAGGACAACTTGTCCTTGTCGGAACAGAACGACACCCCACCGTATTCACCAGTAAGAGCATTGGTGTTGATGGCACCACAGATGCTCGAGTCAGCACCACAAACTTGGCCAAACAAGTCACCGTATTGCTTCTTCGACACCGAGTCGTCAACGACACATTGCAACGACGAAACGACACAGTCACAGATGTCTTGGTCAGGAGTAGGGGGCAAAGTTTCCGAAGCACCCCAGTTACCACCAACGGCAGGACAAGCAAGGGTGTTGGAAGCCGAAGCCGAGGCCGAAGCAGCAGGAGGGTAAGATTTCGACGAAGCAGCCACCTTGGCCATTTGCGACGACAAGTTGTTGAAATCAGAAAGGGTGGACACCTTGTTGTTGGAGACGGACACCAACCCATAGTTGTTTTCTTCTTCAAAGTACATGTAAACAATACCACCCGACCACACGTTAGTCATGTCATCCAGGTAAATGGTGGGCACTTCAGTAAAAGTTCTGGGTCTGATTTCGTTACAACCGTATTCGGAAAAGAACACGGGGATGGTCAAGTTTTGGAATTCAGCGGTTCTGTCCTTGTACCCCGAATTGTCAAAAGTAGCCTTGTTACCACACCATTCGTACATGTTAATCCCGAAAAAGTCGGCACGGTCATCAAGAGAACCACAGGCAAAGTAGTCAGCAATGGCCACTCTAATGTCTTCATCATCATTGGCAGAGTAACCAACGGGGATGTTCCGGCCAAAAGTCGATTGCTTAGACTTGATGTAGGCCTTAGAGTCCCGCACGGCGGCCTTGACAAAGGCGGAAGCGTCAGTGTTGTTCTTGGCGTTGGAAACTTCGTTACCAGCAAAGAAACCGAGAACATTATCATACTTGCCCAAATCATCAATAACCGACTTGTATCTGTCAAACAATTCGACGGTCCATTCGGGCAGGTCCCGGTTAATGGAAAGGGCGGGTTCCGACAAGTCAGCAATAATATAGATACCGGCGTCGGCAAAAGTCTTCATACAGTCATCATGAGACAGGTTACCAACGGCGTAAACTCTCAACACGTTAGTGTCGAGCTTCTTGAAATATTCAACATCCCGAGAACAAGCGGCAGAGTCGGCCAAGGGATCAACAAAAGTGGCACCGTCGGTGACATTGGCGGTGTTTTGTTGGTAAGCAACCCCCTTCATCAAGAACCGTTCCCCGGTCTTGGAATCGTAAAACTTGTTACCAACCACTTCAATAGGGTTGATAGCTACAGCGGCAGCGGCCATCGCCAACGTCGAAAGAAACTTCATCCTGGCTTGTTCTTCCTTTGGTCAACAATTAAAAAACGCCCATGGTGCGGGGGACTTTTGGGTTTTAAATAACCCGAAAACGCGGTGATTTTTTATTATTTTTTGGCGAGAGGAATTTTTTCATTCGCACACACAACACCTTCCCGAGGGGTTTTGTCAATGCACGACAGGGACCGGGGGTAAATAGAGAGGAAGGGGTGGGAGTTAAGAAGGGAGGAAAATGATGGCGAGGTAGATGATTTTGGTTGGGTGTCGGCTCCAGTTTGGGCCCCGTTCCCGTAAACTCGCATCCACCCTGCCGGTTGCTTCGGTGATGTAGGCTGTGTACCGGCTGATTTGTTGTATATAAGTTAGGAGCCCCGTGCAGGCGTCGCGGTTAACTATATGCGGGAACGATGCAAGGATGATTGCGGCCCAAATAGGGTAGAAGGTGTCCCAGAGATAACGGGGGCAAGAGGGAGGAGGTGATGAGGTGGTTGGGGGAGAGTTATTGTTAGGTGATGGATTTTGCGGGGTCGATGTTTTCATTTGGCCCGGCGGGGTATGTGGTATTTGGGCGGGTAACCACACAGCAAACAGTGCCAAAAATGGTATGTTTGTGCCAAGTTGACGAAGGTAACGGGGGGAGGATGGGGTGACGGAGGTGACGAAGAGGATTTTTTGATGGTGATGGTCGTAACCATAGTCTGGGGTGATTTAGCCGTTTTTGGTAAAGGTGTCGCGTCAGTGACGATGGTTGATGATTTGATTTGACGTGACTAGTTGACGACAGACCCCTTTAACTCCCTGCATGTCGAATATAAATAGAACTCGATCCCCCATTGTAGGGGCCACGGTTTGGTCTTTTTTTTTGGGGGTTATTGCTTTTGGTAACGTAATTAAACATCGATTTGCATTTAAGGTTGACTAGCCTTGTGTCATATGGGATCACCGGTAGGGCTGAATGGGGAGGTGGTGGGATAATTGACTAGCGGTGGAACTAAAACTATAACTATTGGTGAATCCAGTTGTATAATCACTGGTAACCCCTGGTGAAGCTGGCAGTAAAACTACTGGTTCAGAGCATCTAGTACGATTACGACCACTAGCCTACATCTACCCTCCATCTACTAACTTTCTTCTATTTTTATTTTAGTAGTCTCCCCCTCTTTAAAAGCCACCGGGGCCATCATCCCCTGGATTGAGCCCTCAGACTGCAAATTGGAAAATGCCGTTCTTAACCCATCACTAACCGCCATCTTTTTACACCGAGAAAGGGCCACACCTCGAGTGGCGGATCGACCAGTACCCTCCCCCAGGATTATCATAGAAGTTCCATCCTTAAACCATAGCTCAAGTCTTACCGTTTGGGTTGCCACCACTAATGGATCATCATCGGTCCGCAGTTGTAAAGTAACCTTAACTTCACCCACTTCAATCACCCGATGACTCCAACCATCAAATCCAAACACTTGGTTGGCCAACCCAATGAGAAAATAACCAGGGAGCCGTGAACTCATGGTATTGTATCGTCGATGTTTCATTCGTTGTTGGTGTTCCTTGTGACGATCGAGGAGGATATTGAATTGACCAATGCGACGAGCAGTCCACTCTCCAATTACCGGGGGTGGTGGGGATACATTATTAGGGGGCTTGCCTATTTCTTCAAGATACTCTCGTTCGAGGGCTTCATAGTCCAACTCAGGTAACCATTTTTCGGAGTTGTCCTCATCCATTTAATGTTAGGTGATTATGTGCAACACTAATTATGAAAGTCGCGCCACGTGACGAGGAGTCATGTGATGGTACCTCGCACCCACCACTCCGTGCCTGGCTGGATCAACGCGATATAAACACATATCCGAAGGTTCCGAAATTGACGTGAACTGGGCACATTTATGCATCGATCAGAACATCATCATGATAATCAATCCTGGTCGATTGGTTGGTGGTCGGTGGTGATGGTGATGATGGTGGTGGTGGTGGTCCTTCACCACTAGGATAAGTATGATATCATCGATGCTGAGAAGTGCAGATAGCCACATGGAAAATATGTATCCGAATCTCGACCTCGACCACAAACTAAAAGTGAACAGGAAAAGAAAGGGTATCACTACCTCCACTCCTCTAATTTTTGCCCTACCTTAGTCCCCACCCCCCATCTGAAACTTTCATACCTTTCGTACCCCCTCTCTTCGTCTCCTTCTTTCCCTCACTCTTCCTCTATCACCTCCGTTCCATTCGCCGCCTCGTTTTTGTTTTTTTCGCGCGCGCGATAACTCACCGTCACAAGTGACGATTTAACCCACCAATACCACCAAGCTCATCCCTGAGCTGCTCATTATCACATCCATGGAACTCGAGAGACCAATCCCCGTGATATCTACGGTGTTGGAAACTCCCCGATCAACCAGGCACCCCGGTCTGCTGGGGTCTCAACCCCCCCTTACCCCCCTGCTGTTTCAGGTTCATGATATGGGGGATGATGACGACGATAACGATACCCTGCCGAGTCTGGTGGAGTTGGAAGAAGGAAGAAAAGGGTGTAGTTTGTTGGAATCGCCTCCGATTACCAGACGGCCCTTCGTCGACGATGATATTGACCCCAAACATCCCGTCAGCGTCGCTCCAACGCTATCGGGTCCGAGAACGGGGGGGCTCACCGACCCCAGCGAGTCTCATAGCATTCTGCTGTTGGGAGAGCTTCCCAATATCATCGCTGTGGTTGATACCCAAACCACCGATGCCGCCAAACCCCCAGCATTGAGACGCCACACCATGCCGCCGCCCCAGTCGGAAAAACGCCCGCTGACGTCGCTTCCCAGCCAGCGATTTCTGCTTGATGCCGTCCATACTCGAGGCGAAGAATCCACCCGCAAACGACCCCTGATTAATCTTGCCCGCAAGATTCGTCGCAAGCCCGACTTTGATGATGACCGAGTCCTCGTGGGTAACAAGATCAGTGAAGGTCACCACAATTACATCATGGCCTACAATATGCTTACTGGGATTCGCGTGGCGGTACTGCTGTGCCTGGGAGTACAACAAAAGCTCACCGATGCCGATTTCACGAAGACCACCAAATTGGAGTTTACCAATGAAGGCAACGGCAGCACTCCCGGTACCAAATACGACTTCAAGTTTAAGGATTATGCTCCGGCGGTGTTTCGCGATCTCCGTAGCTTATTTGGCCTTGATCCTGCTGATTACCTCGTGTCGGTCACTGGCAAATATATCTTGAGTGAATTGGGACTGCCAGGCAAGTCGGGGTCATTTTTTTACTACTCCAGGGACTACCGGTTCATCATCAAGACCATCCATCACCTGGAGCACCGGCAATTGTTACGGATCTTGAAGCAATACCATAACCACGTCCGCGATAATCCCAACACGTTGATTTCGCAATTTTACGGTCTTCATCGGGTGAAGATGCCGTTTAAAAATGGCCTGAAAAAGGTGCACTTTGTCGTGATGAACAACTTGTTCCCACCTCATCGCACCATCCATCGCAAGTATGACTTGAAGGGACTGTCGTTTGGCCGTTACACTCCGGTGGCGGTGAACGAGAAGCTGGGCCTTCTCGACGCCAGCGACGCCATTCTCAAGGACAATAATTGGCGCGAAGATCATACCAAGATCAAGTTTGGCCCCGATAAACGCCGGATATTCTTCAATCAATTGGATAAGGACGTCAATTTTCTTGAATCCATCAATGTCATGGATTACCTGTTACTTTTGGGCATCCATGACGTTAGTCGTGGCAATGACGACGAGCTCAAGTTAGCGATGTTTGATCCCAAGTCACTGGACCGGTATGAATTGCTCCAAACCAATCCCAGAGACATTGATAGAACCGATCTACCTCACCAGGTGTATCCAGGCAGACTGAGATTTATATTTTATGGTCATGACGGCGGGATCCGAGCGACAAATGAAAATAACCAGCCCCTCCAGGAGATTTATTACCTCGGCATTATTGATTGTTTGACCAATTATGGGATGAAAAAGAGACTAGAAACGTTTTTCCGCCAGTTAGCCCATCCTCGGCCAGAAATCCTGGCGGTTCCGGCCAAGGAATATGGTCGGCGGTTTTTAAAATTCATTAAGGACGGTACTTCAAAGTGAACCGGCCCATCTTTGGACAATCTTATTGTTGATCGTGATAACTAATGAGGCCATTGATATATAGCATTTCTGACAAGCATTAATTAAAAAATAAAACGTGATTTTAAGGTGAGGGGAATGAAATAACCAGGTGGAAATGGACATTACTAAGATGAGGATAAGTTGGGGTTGGTACAGTTCTAAAATGAAGTTTGTATTAGAGGAATTAATCTTGTGTATTACAGAATGGAGAATTGCACAAGATCAAAAAATGAAGGGTTATTGTCATTGAGTCAGATCATTACCTCCTGACCTGAAGTTGGCTATTTTGTAATTATAGTCATGGGGAATTTGGATGGAGTATCGTAACATTGGTAGAAATGGATGTGAGTGAGATTATTTTAAATAAAACATAGTAAGGTTAGATTCAATTCCGAAATATTGAACATTATAGGTATCTTTTTTCCTTTATTCAGATGTTTATTTCCTTGGACACATAGTACCGGTGCACACATCAATTGATCAGTTAGCGTCCGCTAGGGTTAATTATTGACACATTTTACCAGCGTGTACACCAATCGGAACAGATTGTGCACACTAGGGGATCCATTTACCACAGTGGCGTATAATAGAAGTTGAAGGGTTCCAGCAGTTAAGAACCTAAAAGCCCTTGCTTGTTCTATTGACCATTTGTGATCTTCGTCATTGAATCTTTTGGCATATTTTCGCAGTGAGATTTTCAAATTGATAATTCTAAAAGATAATTGTATATGTTTTATGACGACAACTCTCAACCCATTGCTAACAGCAAATGTTGTGCCCACCCAAGTATCTTAGTCACTAGTCCAGCATCAAGTAATTCACTTACCCATCGGTAATATCAATTGTTATCGCATTAAGATGTGTAACAATCCATATCTATCACAAAAGCAACTACTTCCCTCATCACCTCCCATCTAATTCATTGTGCATTAAATAGATGTGTCAATATTTGAAACTCACTCTACTGAAGGGATGAAATATCCAATACATAATAACTAAAATAAAGGTACATTGAGATTGAAATCATGGGCATTCTCAATTTGTATAGCCGACGATTTGACCGTTTCATTTTATATGGGTATTAAATAAGAGTGTGAATTTTGGAATTGAAGTCATGATCCCACTATCTAAACATTAAAAGATTGAAAATTATTCCATCATTGAAATCTCTAGCAAAAAGTAAACATCAATAACAATTGATCTGATAGGAATTGATAAAAGAAATGGTTTTAGAATGAATAAAAATTGTGAGATAATCGACAAAGCTTTAAAAAAGTTGTAATAATCAATAACAAAGACTGGTTGTGCAGTTTGTTGTTTTGACCCATCTGAATTTTTAATACACAGTGAGGCCCAAATATGTGAATGATGACCTAGTTTAATTGAAAGATATAACATGTAATCATTCTATAAATTTGTACTGATTCCATTCATCATGTAAGCTTCATTTCGTTTCATTCTAGTTTTTTATAGACTCTTTGATTTATACTCAATTTGCCCAATTATCTCCAAATGACTTGCTTCAATTGTTTCCTTCAACAGAAATCTTCCTTTATCACACATCTTCCTTCACATCTTCCTTCAATCGACGCCCTCTCTATTTCCTTATATTTCAGTCGTATGAAACGATCATTCTCTCACTTTTAAAAGACAAACACCACCTGTGTCACCTCTACCATCTGTGCTCACCTGGTGTACCACTAGGCGCCCAGGTCCTGTCCAATCATTATCTATTATTCCAAACCTAATATACATACCCAGTCTCAGGCGGTCAACGTCTGTCGTTCGAACCAATCCCCCGCTTACCACTAAACAAGTGCTTGGGCATCTTAGCAGTAGTGTGACGATCACCTTCCCCTTGTCTGGCTTGACGGTTCCGTTCTCTCCGGTGCAATTTGTTCAATCTTTCCGCATGAGATCTCAACGATCCATCATTGACCCCATCAGTTAACCGATCGGATTGGTTAATAGGAGCATGCTTCTTAGCCAACTTGGAGACACGAATACCTTGGTTTTGACGCAAAATGTCCACCCCAGACAATTCTTGATCCTTTTTGGCCCCCCGCTTCAACTTCAGGGTGTCGTAACCGGCATTGTAAATCGATTCCTCCATCTCCGACCGCAGCTTCTTGATTTGATCCCGAGGCATGATCGCTCTGTTCTTGAGATGCTTCTTTTGACGACCTTCGTTGATCATCATTTTTTGCTTGTTTCTGATCCATTCGGCCTTTTCCCTAATTTCTTCGGCATCTTCGTCTTCAACTTCCAGATCAGAGTTGTAGAACCCTTCCGCTTCTAACCGTTCTTCTTCTTCTTCCAAAGCAGCCAACTTGGCGGCGATATCGGGGTCTAAGTAATCGTAGACGTTCTTACCATCCATGATTTCGGGCATGATGTCGTTCTTCCAGTCATCATCTTCCAACAAATACTTGTCCTTCAAGTTAATGTTGAACACCCCGGCACCACCATTGGCGGCTTCGATATCCCGGGCCAATACTCTTCTTTCAGGGTCATTGACATCATACTTCTTGAGATGAGCCACCGCTTCGGGGATATGAGCTTCCCGAACAATGTCATCACGAGCTTGAGGACGAGACACATGGATCTTGTTCAACACGTTGTTGACCCGGGCTTCACCCTTGAGCTTTTGTTCAATTCTCGCCGCCAATAACTTTTCACAGGCTTGGTTACGAACTTGCATGACATTTTCTTCTTCAGCACAAGAAGTGTGCATAATTTCCACCCCAGGAACCACGGAAATCAGCTTGAGTAATTCTTGTTGTTCAGGGTGCAAGTCTTCCGCCTTAATGATGTCCAGCTTGTTCATCACCACCATCACCGACTTGTTGGCAAACAAAGGCTTGATGGAGTGGAACAACTTGACTTGTTGTTCAATCAGGAACCCACATTGTTCCGATAAATCCATAAAGTACAACACACACAGTCTCAAATGAGCAATGGCGTAGATCGATTGCATTTCAATATTGTTCATTTCTTCTGTGGGACGGTCCAAGATCCCGGGGGTGTCGATGGCTTGGAATCTCAAGTATTTATAGTCAAAGTGACCCACATACAATGACTTGGTGGTAAAAGCGTATGGTTGCACTTCAACTTCGGCCTTGGTGATACATCTCAAGAACGAGGACTTACCCACGTTGGGGTAACCACAGATCAACAACGTCCGGGTGTTGGGGTCGATCGATGGCATCCGCGACAAGTGTTGTCTCACTTGTTCGAGATACATCAACGGGTCCTTCAACTTTTTGGCGATGGTGGCCATCCGACCCAACGCCGCCCGCTTTAACTGTTTACATTGATAAAGCGATTGACCGTATTTAAGCAACCGCACGTAATCCCGGGCCACTTGTTCGATCAAAGTCTTTGCTCTCAGCACCAGCGCCAACGAGATCTTGTAATGGTCCTTTTCATACAAGGTATCCATCAAGTCCCGGTGAAAGGGATGAACTTCGTTAATGTTGGGAAATCCCTTGATAATGTCATCAAACTTTTCCCCAAACCCTTCGGCGGTAAATCTCACCTTTCTCATGTAAAATGCCCGGATCCGGGTGATGGCAAACCCTGGACGGATCACCGTGGGAGTCTTTCTTTGAGTCCGGTTAAGGACAATGTCCAACAAGTCGTTGGCATTAGCCACCGGCGAAATATTGTTCCACTGTAATTGCATGGTGATGAGAAACGAGCGATGAGGTGGATGTGAAGAGGTGAGGGATGAGGTCTTGCATATAGTGAGGGTATGCTTTGCTTAGGTAATCGAAATATTTCACTAAATACAAAGCGACGGAGGAGGGGATGGTCATCGTCTAATTTAGGTATAAATAGAGGGGTTCCCATCAGATCGACTTTAAATTTAATGTCTCTATTGGGGGAATTTCAACCGTGATCAACGACCTCAGTTACTGCTCTATGGATTTCAAGTACTAGATATTTCCCTCTATCAAGTACCTGGTCCATCCCTCCACCACCATATATCAATGTTTACCCTGTCTATCCTCATCATTGCAGGGCTCATTTGTTTTATCCACCAACTTTCTCAGGTTGTATAACTAGATCAGTGTTCTAAATCAATTATCTAATGTCCAGTGCTCGTGACAGGTACACCCCTCTACACCTCAGACATCAACTGCTATCATAACCACACAATGGAGGTGCTTGAATTCAATCTACCCACCCTTCTTGAAATAGTCCGTGGTGATGGTGATACCTCCAAAAGACAGAAGGCCCTCCTGAGTGACCAACAATCCACCACGCCTCCCATGGAGGACTTGCCGGTCATCTTTGATCGTGAGTTTGAGTATGACGGTGCCAGCCCCATCGAAATCGGACCTTACCTAGTTGATATCCCTCGGGGCGATGGAAGCTATCAGATAACCACCAGCGACGTTCGCTTCCGGGTCGATGTCGATAATGGTGTGATCTCGGTGATGCACAAGCGCAAGCAACCTCAGGTGGTGATCCTCCTGGTGTCGATGCCCCATTTACCATCCAAGGCCGAGGTTGCCAATCAAGAACTGCTAAAGGGGTGGTGGCTGGCATCGAGGATTTTGGAGTATTCGGTGCCTCGAGCTGACCGCAACGATCTTGTGTGGCATGATCCGACCCTCACCGTGAGGTTGGACCCTAGCACCGACTCCGTTAATATCAACTTCCACTACGTGATTCGTGCCAAGTTTACTCCGTTTCGCCCCTTGGTGGGCGAGGCCCAGGAAAAGGTCCGTTCCTTTGCTCGAGAAAGCTTCACCGAGTTACCAATATGGGACAAAATCACCCGGTTTGCTGAAAAATATGCTCAATCATCCGAAGTAGTGTCATCTCATTTATTTTACCTGGCGGTATCCCTGTTTACTGGGGAAATGCCCCCCGTGAGCCCTGACAACTTTAACATCCCCGATCTCGAAACAGAATTGTTGCCATTCCAAAGGACTACCGTTAACTGGATGCTCGGCAAGGAAAATGCCGTTTATGATCCTCAATTATCTCGGTGTAACCCGGTGCCCTTGATGGCAAGCGATGATATTCTTGATCAGTTTTTGGCGGGGGAAAATGTCAATTTTGATGAATTGGACAAAAAAATGCTCGATACGTTAATTCGGCTTACTTATGGTTGGCAACGAGTTAAATTGGTTGGGGAACCTTTTTATTTTAACTACTTCACGTGTCAGTCGGTGTCCCGAGTGCAGGCAGCTCGGTTTCTCAAGGGCTACACCAGTGAACAGAAAACATGGCAGTTTCTTCCCGCTCAAGGACTTTTGGCCGAAGAAATGGGATTGGGAAAGACGGTGGAAGTTGCTGCCACCATTCTCATGAACCGGCGACCCGAAGATGAGGTGCTGGAGGTGTTCCAGTATCAAAATACCATCTATGGCAAGCCCAAGACCGTGATCAAGGCCCGTACCACCTTGGTGATTGCTCCCGAGCTGATTTTGAAGCAATGGGTCCGGGAAATGGAAATGTTGGCCCCACTGTTGGCCATCACCACCTACAAGGGTATCGGCAAGTACCCAAAATTGGGAGATCTGCCAGCATTGATTGCGGAATACCTCCGACGGTTTGACGTGGTGTTTACCACCTACCAAACCATTTCGAGGGAGTTGGATCATGCCAAGTTCTCCTCTCAAAAACGAACCACCCGTCATTCTATCAAGGAAGAAGAAAAGTACTCGCGATACTTCACAGGCAAACGAAGAAAAGATGATGACCTGATGAATGAAGCGGTGCCTGAACCAGCAGAGAGCCCCGAAGATGTGGACGAGGCCGATGCCCTTGAACTCTATCGTGACATGTTCCAAATTTCCATCAATCTGACCAAACCTCGCAATGCCAATCAACGACTGGGAAATCCCAAGGGTCCCACCGATTATGAAAAGGCATTGGAAGAAGAGATTGAAAAGGCCATCCTTCATAACCAAATCCCCGAGATTTATAAACTGAAGGACCACGAGTCGCCGCTTATGCTCTCTCAGTTTTGGCGGGTGGTACTCGATGAAGTACAAATGGTGAGTTCTAAAGTATCACGAGCATTTCAAAGTGCAGCCTTGATCCCCCGGTTCCATGCTTGGGGAGTTTCGGGGACGCCATTTAAAAAGAGTTTACAAGACTTGCACCTGATTTTAGAATTTTTACGCTACCTGCCATTTTCAGGAGATGGCGGGAGAAAACTGTGGGAATACGTTGTTCAAAGTCCTCAGAAATTTGTCGAATTATGGATCACGGTGGCCCTACGCCATACTAAGGCTATGGTCCATGATGATATTCAGTTACCCCCACAAAAGCGAGTGGTGATGACTCGAGGGTTTCTGTCGGTTGAACAAGAGCTGTATAATCAAATTTTTGAGGATACGTTGGCGGCAATTTGTATGGATGTTAATGGTAATCCCGTGGTGGATAATTGGGAACCGTCGCCGCTGATTATGGCTTATATGACTCAAGGGTTACAACGGTTGAGGCAACACTGTGGACTGGCCCAAATTGGTAAGCTTCATATTAGTCTGAAAAAGTATAAGCGGTCCCATTTGCGATCGGTGAATGTTATTCAACAAATCTCCACCTTGGATAACCTTTTGGAAGATATGTTGCAATTATCACTTTCTGACATTAATGAAGATGAACGCAACATTATCAAGTTGTTTACTGATTTGGGTGAATTGTTCCAGTTTGCCTATCGTCCTCAAAATGCCCTTGCCGTGCTTAAAGTGGCGGCGATTGAAACAGAAAAGATTATCTTTCGGTTAACCCAACAAATCTCCGAAATTGATGGTGATGATGATGAAGATTCCGTCACCATGAAATTAAAACCACGGTTACGGCTGTGGCGGGTATCTCTCCACAAGATTTACTTTTTGATTGGCTCAGCATACTTTCAATTATATGATCCTGAGTATATTGGCATCATCAAACAGCAAAAGGTTCATATCACCCTCCCCACGTTACCGCTGGAGTCATACCTGGAAAAATCCCAAGCGGAAGTGATTGGGAAACTAGCCAAAGTTGATTACCAAGGGTTTATCCCCCCGTCGCTGGCGATGGACTCCGAGGTGACCGCCGAAGCGGCTCAAGCGGCCGAAGCAGAGTACTATAATAAGGCTGAGGAGCTTCGGCGGGAATTGCTTAGTCAAACCATGACCAATGTTGAACTGGTGACCCAATCTCGATTAAACAAGCAGAAATTCTTTGTTGAAGTTGATGATCATGTCGATGATGGCCATAAAGTTTATCCCAAGGACAAATCACGCGCAATGCTTCGACTTGCGGTGATCGACACCCGGTCATTGGGGACCCAGGTGGCACTGTATGATGTTAAACAAATTGTAGATCGAGCGGTGACATTATCGAATCAATTAAATGCTGAAGCGGAAATGGTTAACCAATGGGTCGATGAATTAATCTCGACATTGAAACACCCGTTGATTGGCGCCAATGATGATCCCAATGGCAAGGAATATGACCATTCGTTGGTGGATCAGGATAAAGTTCAGTGCTTGCTTGCGGTGTTGGCCAAGATGTTGGCGAGAAGAAAGCAATGGATTTATGGTACTGATGAGGCCGGCAATAAACGTCCTCGCAAACTGGAAACGTTACTCGTTGATGACCATGAATACCTCCAATTATTAGAGCAACAGGCCGAACAGGTTCGTCCCCTGGTTAAAGTGCTGATGCTGGAAATGGTTGAAGAAATCAAGCTAGTTGCCGCCGAGGGAGCGGTGGTGGGAGATATTGGCCATCGCCTCGGGGTATTGTTGGAAAACCAAAAGATTACACTTTCGGCGGTGACTCGGGAAGTGATGACCAATTGTAATGCCGTGTTTAATGCTCGGATTGAATACTTTAAGCAATTGCAACAAATTTCCGATTCCGTCAAGGAAACAGATTGGAAAATGACCCAAGTGTCCCAGGTTCGAACCCGAATCGAAGCGGCCTTCCACCGGGTAATTGCCCCCTATGCCAACTATGAGCAGGCCCTCCACCGACTGATTGGGAGGTTCCGTTACCTCCATTCTTTATTCATTGCCAAAAATGCTCTGGCAGAAGAATTGGAGGAGCTGATGATGTGTGTAATCTGTCGCTGTACCATCACCATTGGCCTGTTGACGGAGTGTGGCCACAAGTACTGTAAAGATTGTCTTGGAGAATGGTTACGTTCCAACAACAAGTGTCCCATGTGCAATCGTATCATTAATTTGAACTCGGTGTATAATTTCACCCATACCAAGCCCGAATTAAAGGCCCAGTTGGTGGAGGATGTAGGATTGACCAATAAGGACCAACTCTATCTGATTTACAAGCCTTTACCCACCGAACAAGTGGAGGAGATTGATCAGATGGAATTGATGAACAAGTACCTGACCAAAGTGGATATGATTGTCAGACAAGTACTTTATCTTCGATCCCATGAACCCAACGTACAAATTGTTGTGTATTCCCAATGGCAAGACATGCTTTATATCTTGGGGACAGCGTTTCGGGCCAATGACATCACCTTTTTGGGGTCATATGGTACTCTCTTGCCTGAGGTTGGGGCGGGACGGCCCCATAAACCCTATGATCTGGTGGAAGAGTTTAAGAATAATGAAAATGGCATCACTTGCTTCTTGCTCAATGCTCGGGCCCAAGCGAGTGGGTTGACTTTGGTTAATGCTACCCATGTATTTCTTTGTGAACCATTGGTGAATATTCTGTTGGAGCTCCAAGCTATCTCGCGGATCCACCGCATTGGCCAGACCAAGCCCACCACAGTATGGATGTTTGTTATTGATAATACTGTGGAGGAGCTGATTACGGTGATGGCGGCCAATCGCCGACTTGAATATCTTAATAGTGGCCGCGATGAAAATGATATCGAAGCTAAAAAGTTGAGTGAGGCCGAAAGTTTGGTATTGATGAATAGTGATGGTATAGATACCATGGTGCTGAATCGGTCGATGCAAGGAGAAAATGTGGTCAAGGAAGATCTTTGGAATGCATTCTTCGCCGCCAGAAAGCGGTGATGCCCTCCCAGCCATTGGCACCTATAATTAGCTCAATCCAGCACTAGTGATGAAACGCATTGGGGCAAAATCCTAAATCAAACCTAAAAGTGATAACCTCTCCAAATGGTGATAAAGTTATATCAGCGGTAACCACCACCAACCAAATCATTCCATGACCTATATGCTAAAACCCGATTAGTTGTCACTAACTTTCACTAATTGTCATTGTCATCAACGATCACTCCTCATCACGCAGACACTCGGTCAACATTGGAAAAATTGCTGCCAATCTAGGAAAATGATATAGTGGTTGTTATACAAATGCAATGACGCTAATATGCCAAGTTAAGCCAAAATATTGATGTATCTAAAAAATCTTTGTTGATATTTCGCAAAGACAAAAGTCGCTCTATCGCTTGTCTAAATTGATTGTGTTTATGTGCATTGGTTTATACTAATGTCACCGTCGTGTGATTATGGTGTTTAACGCGTGAACTATTTTACCCAGTTATGGATTAAACTTAACCCCAGCTACAGGGATGGTTTAGTGAACCTTACATTGGATTGCTGTCCTAACTAGGGAAGGTGGTTCACTTGGTGCTGGTCAACCAAGGGGCGCCACGACCATACCTCGTTTGGAAATTGTAATTACTTACTAATGCGAGGTTGGAACAATGTACCCGCCCAATTGTGTTGTAACGGGCGGGCGATGGCTGGTGACGATGCTAGCGGTGGTACCTAAGTGGCTGTGCCTCAACACCTGAGGCCCGACACTTGAGGCCCGACCCCTCCCTGGCACGACTCGATGCTAGTGCCATGTGGAAGTGATAGGTGATCAGGTGATTACTAGTATGCGAAATCCATCATGGGGCTAGCCCTGGTGAAAATTAACGACCTCATGCGATCTACGCATGTAATGGTGACAGGGTGCTGGGCTAATACTAGAGCAATTAGGCACTAGGTTTGGACTGTGCCGATCGATTATGCCCGAGACGGCAGTGGTGACACCGCAGGCACAGACGGTGATGCGGTGGTTTCTTCCCAATGCAGGCGACGCTGAAAATTTTTGGTCCGCGGTTCGTAACCCGAGTTAACTCGTCGACCTCTCCTCGAGGGGCAGTGCCGGCGCCACTGCTGTGGAGGATGATTACCGCTAGTGAGTGCCGCCAATCTCCCACGAAGGTTTGTGCCAATTTAAACCCCACCAACTCAACACCATCGTCACACCCCCATTTTTCGCCTCATACGTTTGTGTTCCTGACTTGCCTCTCATCCTAAAGCACTCCTGCACCCAGGCGAGGATGCACTAACCTAATATCGACCACGATACAAACTAGTATTTTCCCCAAATATCTCCACCATCGCTACCTCCTCCACCACGGCATAAAACATTGGAGGATGATACCACCCAACCAAGCGGTCAACCCCGCCACCGTGCTGGCCACCCCCACCTTGGTCAACCCGGGGCTTGAGTTTGGTGAAGATATGGACGTCGACTTTGACTTGGGGCTGCTGTTGGGGGACTTGGGGTTTCTGGAGGGCATCGGCACGTTTGACAAGGAGCCATTGATCGATGTCATTGACTCGAGCGATGATGTTCAGTTGCCCCATCCTTCGAGGGATATTGTTGATAGTACCCCGAGGGGGTCCGACAATACTGTCAACTCCCAGTTGACCAAGACCCATACCAATCACACCGATCATCTGGGCAAGACTCAGGCCACCGCTTATACCCAGGCCACCACTCATACCACCAAAACCCACGCGTCGGCCCATACCACCAAGACATTGGACACCATTCATGGCATTAAGCGCAAGCTCAAACGGTACTCGATATTTAAAGGGGACCCCGATCACCCCGAACGTGATCACGACGATACCCAGCCTGCCAAGCGGTTCTCATTTGGCGGCGCCCTTAAGCGCATGGCCTCCAATCGCACTATGAGGTCGGCACGGCCGTCGCTCGATGTGAGACCATCAATGGACTCGATGCGGTTGGACCGTCATGTGCCCTACTGGAAGTACCACGTCATCAAGTATGGCCAGGACCTCTACTTGACCACCAATCCCGATACTAAACATTTATTCTGCCGCAACGGGCCAGGCTACTACGTCGAGGTGTCCTATGTCGATCATAGCGCCGTACCCGACCCTTCCTACGGGTTTAGTCTCACGTTCCGCGATACCCTGGCCGCCACCAATGGCCGCGACCCTCAGGTGCCGCTCATGGTGATTATCAAAAAGCCCAAGGCCCAGGGCGGCTACATGACGGTACTGGTGCCTGCCAAGCTGCGATTGGCGGCGCCGGCGTCGCCGTTTTCCATTAAACAACTGCCAAGCATGTACAACGGCCTTGTTTACCCCAAAACCATCCCCCCGCAATTCATGCCCCAGGTCGATACCACCAATATCGCCATTACCAACTTTGAGGTCAAGGATAGTAATAATATCCGGTGGAACGTGGGATCGATCCCCCGGGTCAAGACGCTGAACATGGCGGTGGCCCGGGCCAAGTCACGACTGTGGATGGCGGGACTCATGGGGCGGCCTCAACTGGCGGCGCTGTCGCCGTTTATCGGCGCCAATAACGTTTATTTCCACCAAAATTACATTGTTGACGACGATGAAGATGATGACGACGAAGACGCCGCTCCGTTATTATACAAAGAGGCCAATTCGATGAAGATTTCCACTGATTATGGCGATGGTAAGTTTCCCCCGGTATTGGCAATGTTTCGTCCCCATAACCCCCAAAAATTGCATAAGAAAATTGCCAAACAATTAAATAAAAATCGCAGACCGGGGGGGATCATGCCGATTGCGTCCAAGCTTAAAAGTGATGATGTG
This sequence comes from Diutina siamensis, assembly GCA_030580155.1. NCBI lineage: Eukaryota > Fungi > Ascomycota > Pichiomycetes > Serinales > Debaryomycetaceae > Diutina > Diutina siamensis. The sequence continues at coordinate 51,711 of JAKTSK010000032.1, forward strand.
GTGGAGGATTTTGGCGTGGGGCTGAATACTCTGAATTATTACACTGGCGGTGATGGATTGTACTATGTGGAAAACCCACTGGATGATTGTCCTGATAACGACAAGTTGGGATGGATCACTGTTTATGAAGATGACCGGGTATTTGGTCAGCACAATCGGGTGATGTTTGAAATGGTGGTGGGGTTGACATTGGCTGCTGGTTTACACGCCAATAGCTAGACATTATGAATACGATTAATAAATATTTATGACTAGGTTAAAAGGGTGGTTGTGGGTAGGTACCCTGGAGCATTCGAACTGCAATTGGTACCCAGTATTTGGACGATAAGTGTTATGACACAAAGTTCGTTAATGTTTGTGACATGTTCATTACTATAATAACGTTCGTGAAGATGTTCTTGGACTATAAGTAGCGTATACAACACAAAGTATATTATCTTTAATTGCACAAAGTTTATTGACAGTTATTGCACAAAGCTTATCAATAGTAATGGAATATTTTTGATTATTCCTAAACTATTTAACACTCGGTTAATATCTTTTCATTTTTACGTCAAAATTCCCATTTTTATCATTATGGGTACTTTCTTGATTTCTTTCATGGGTGCAAATCTGAACCAAATTGTTGCGGAAACTCCTGTTAGATAGGAAAAATCAATACTGATTCATCAGCATAGGTATTAGATGTAATTCACGACTTTTTCAGCTAACTTAAACCTTTCCTTACTCCCAAACTTTTATCCTTATAGGGCACACCGAAAAATCTGTAGAACATTCTTAGAATTAGAGGTATTATTTCAAATTCCAAGACAGAAGTCAGAATTTTAATGGTAGATAAGAGAACCCGTCTACAAGGCAAAATTGTGAAGATAAGCGAGAATTATGGGATTCAAGATAACAGTTTCTCTTTTAAAAAATAGTGATAACATGAGTTAATCTAATCGCCAAAAACACAATGCTTGAGAGTCAGCAATACTATTCATTATTAAATTTGCCATTGTTCATATCATCTGTTTGAAAGAGTAAATTCAAGAGATAGTCATAGAAAAAGAAATGGCCCTCTCGCAATGATCTTTTGGAAATCTCTGTGACTATATGATTTAATCATTAGTACGAAAAGCGTCATCATATGCCATTTGTCAATTCCCGGCCAATTCACCCCTACCTACATTTCCAAGTTCATGTCAGACGTCCAAGCAATAATGTTTAAAATTGGTCAATATAACAATTACAAGTAATTGACCATATTCTTCAAAGTTACTTCCCCCCCTTATTAATAAACATGTATCCATCTACATAGCTATTTTCTACTTAAAAGTTAAGAGGCTTGTCAAATACAGCCATGGCAGCTTCCTTGAAAGCTTCCGACAAGGTAGGGTGAGCGTGGCACACTCTGTAGATATCTTCAGTAGAAGCACCGTACTCCAAGGCCAAGCCAGCTTCAGCAATCATTTCCCCGGCATTGGAACCAATAATGTGAACCCCCAACACTCTTTGGGTTTCGGCATCAGCAATAAACTTGACGAAACCATCAGTGTCTTGGTTGGTCTTGGCTCTAGAATTGGCAATGAAAGGGAACTTACCAGTCTTGTACTTGATGCCTTGTTCCTTCAATTGTTCTTCCGATTGACCCACCCAGGCCACTTCGGGGTGAGAGTACATGACCGAGGGGATGTTGTTGTAGTTAACATGACCGGTACCAGTCTTGAGAATATCGGCAACGGCCACCCCTTCTTCTTCGGCCTTGTGGGCCAACATGGGACCAAAAGTAACGTCACCAATCACTCTAATGTTGGGGACGTTAGTCTTGTATTCCGAGTCGATGATGATGCGGCCCTTAGCGTCCTTTTCAATACCAACCGCTTCCAAGTTCAACCCTTCAGTGAAAGGGCGTCTACCGACGGCCACCAACAACACATCCGATTCCAACTTTTCAGTTTGGCCCGACTTGACGTTTTCCACCTCAATGTCGACGACATCGCCATTTCTAACAGCAGTAAGCACCTTAGTGCCCAACTTGAAGTTGAGGCCTTGCTTTTGCAACAACTTTTGAATGGACTTGGCCACTTCGCCGTCCATGCCGGCACCAATGGCGTTTTGGAATTCAACAACGGTGACTTCCGACCCCAATCTTTCGTAAACCGAGGCCATTTCAAGACCAATAATCCCCCCACCAATGATGGTCAATCTCTTAGGGATTTCCTTCAACGAAAGAATCCCGGTGTTGGTGACGATTCTTTCTTCATCAACCTCAATCCCGGGGAAGGGAGTGGGTTCGGAACCAGTAGCAATAACAATGTTATCGGCAGTAAGTTCATATTCGGGGGTACCATCGGTAGGCACCACCTTGATGGTGTTCTTGTCGACAAACGACCCAAACGCCTTGTGGTATTCCACCTTGTTCTTCTTGAACAACATTTCAATACCACCAGTAAGACCCTTGACCGACTTTTCCTTGGCTTCCATCAACTTGCCAAAGTCCACCGAAACTCCTTCGGTGTTGACAATCCCCCGGTTGGCGGAATCGTGCTTAATGGTGTGGTAGATGTGGGTGTTGTTCAACAACGACTTGGAAGGAATACACCCCACGTTCAAACAGGTCCCCCCGGGAGCCCCGTTTTCTCTGGCATCCAACACTGCCGTCTTTAACCCGTGCTATTTTGTTAGTAATCGTTGCTGAGGCATTGACCGGTGAAAAATCACGTACTTGAGCGGCTCTAATGGAGTAGATGTACCCGGCAGGCCCGGCACCCACGCAAATGGTGTCGAAATGGCCCTTGTTTGAGAGTTGTCTGATTTGTTGCAATCTAATCCCACGGAGCATGGTATTGGTAGATGGGTTGAGAGGGACGCCCTCGCACTTTTAACTGCGAGGACTTTTTGGTTGTGTGCAGGAAGAGGACCCTTGAGGCCGGGTTAAACCCCCGGAGGTTTAGGAACTCCCCGATAATTTAGCATGATGGTGATTACAAACGGCGGTTACAAATGACTCAGGTGGATGACTGGGGTGGACTCCTAGCTTTTCCAAATCACCCCCGCGCAGCCTCATCCCAGCCATCATCGGCGTTGACAAAACGCCGTTGTTGGGTCCGCCGAGAGGGGCACAGGGGTCAATTGGACTCAATTGGTCAATGGCGGCACCGTCCCGGAGAAGAACACCCAAAAACAATAACTCTTGATCCTTTTCTACTTTTGTTTTCCCCATTACTCCGGTAGTCACTCGTCCGCGCTCGGAGCACGTTTCTGGTGATTCCCGTGATCGCCGGGGCATCCCGGAAAAACTGTCATGTTGGTTTGGTGCGGACTTTTCCGTTGCACCGTTCGCAATATCCGTATATCATGTCTATTCATAACTAATCCATCAACAACATCTTTTCAGGGTCTTCAATGAGTTCACAAACCGTCTTCAAAAAGGTGACGGCTTCTCTACCATCAACACATCTGTGATCATAGGTCAAAGCCAAGTATTGCATAGGTCTCGATTCAACCTTACCATCGACGGTGATGGGTCTTTGCTTGACACCGTGCATCCCCAACACCGCAGTTTGAGGCATGTTGATGATGGGGGTACCGAACAATGAACCAAACACGCCCCCGTTGGAGATGGTAAAGGTACCACCGGCCATATCTTCAAGGGTCAACTTACCATCTCTGGCCTTCTTACCCAAGGCGGCGATTTCCGCTTCGATGCCCAAGATCGATCTCGATTCAGCGTTTCTCACCACGGGAGTGACCAACCCCTTGGGGGTGGCCACCGCCACGGAAATATCAACGTAGTCTCTAAACACCATGGTGTCGCCGTTTTCAATGGCAGCATTGACGGCAGGAACTTCCTTGGCGGCCAAGGTCACCGCCTTGGAGAACGCCCCCATGAAACCAAACTTGATGCCTCTCTTTTCCAAGAATTCATCCTTGTACTTCTTTCTCATGTTCATCAAGTTGGTCATGTCCACTTCGTTGAAGGTAGTCAACGACGCGGCGGTGTTTTGCGATTCCTTTAATCTTTCGGCGATTCTCAATCTCATCCGGTTCATCTTGACCCGTTCTTCATGTCTAGAAAAGGCGCCAGTGGTGACGGGGGCTTCTTCCTTAGCAGCTTCCTTCTTAGGAGTAGGAGCAGGAGCGGCTTGTTTGGGGGCGGCGGCTTCCTTGGGAGCGGCGGCGGGAGCGGCCGTTTCCTTAGGAGCGGCAGGAGCAGCAGCTTCTTCCTTGGGGGCTTCCTTAGCAGGAGCGCCACCTTCGGGAGCTGCACCTTCTTCAACAACGGCGATTTCTTGACCGACTTCAACCGTGTCTTCAGGAGCCACCAACAATTCCTTGACGGTCCCACCAACGGGGGCATTGACTTCGACATCGATCTTGTCGGTTTCAATGGTGGCCAACAATTCATCTTGAGCCACGTATTCACCCACTTCCTTCAGGAACAGAGCCAAGGTCCCTTCAGTGATCGATTCAGCCAATTCGGGCACCTTGACGGTGACCGAAGCAAACCGCTTCCCACCGATGGGGGTAGCAAACGCCAGGAGGGGGGCGACATTGGTGGGGGTGATCAAGGCAGAGAGAGCCCGGTTGGGCACCTTGACCGCCTTGGCGACCAGTGCAGATCTTCTAATCAGCGTCGACAACATTGTGATGAGGTATGGATGGGTGGAAATTTACAATTGGCGTTTTACTACTAGCGGTGGCCTCCTGCACATAGTTGAGCCCGGAGTATGCACCCGTTTTTGATTGGTCCAAGCGAGGGAGGGGACCATGGCAACAATTTCACGGTAATGTCCGGGGGTGACGACGGGGGTTTGTTATGGGGTTAGTGGCCGGGGTCAATTGCCCGGGAGGGCCCTGCCGCTGGTCAATTGAGGGGAATGACTCCCCGGGACACCTCGGGGCACCTCGGGTGTTTTTCGCAGGCCTGCCCGGAGTGACTCGATGACTATCATTGACACATCGGCGCCGGAGTAGGTTGGGTCAGCGAGATTACTGGCGGGGGAATGAAAATAGGGGAGGGGAATATATCGGGGTTATTTAGTATTGCCAATTGATGTATGGTTAATCTCACCCAGGCTATTCATTTACATATTTACGGACCTGAAACTGCCAAAACTCCGAGCACCCCCGGGACCAATGACGGAGGGGGCAATGGCATCTTGTCAATACTTGATCCAATCGTTGGGTAGAGGAGCGACACCAAGCGTAGCTGACCCAACAATGGTTTAGCCATGATGTGCAAAAATTAGGTCTTGGGGAGATTCGAACTCCCGTTATTCGGAGATTCCTTGTGGTCAGAACCGAAGGTGATAACCGCTACACTACAAGACCGGATTGCCCGAGATGTGGTTTCCTTGGGGTTTGCGTTGTGGGGAGAGGGTGGTCAATTGTGGGTAATTCAATGGGCACTTAGTGGTAGTTTAAATTTTGCAATTATTTTGAAGTTGTTTAAAATTTAGTTTTTTCTTTGCTTTTATTGCTAAACTTAAATATGCAAACTTTGAGTTGTTGGAGATGGCAGTGAACGTTTTGGGACTTAAAAGAAATGATGGGGTGTAAAACTGAAGTCAACCAAATTTATTTATTACTGTTTCCTATTTTGTTTTGAATATCCAACTGACGTGGTGGGTGAGTAATTGGTCACCAAAGCTTAAGACCCAAAAACATGACAAACCCGACCAGAGAATTTAAACAATTCTGACAAGACCTTCAAGGAAAATCATCAAATAAATCAAAATTCCATCCTATTTTATTTTTAATCTTTGTTATCTTGTGACAGGTAACACTCACCATCCAAAGTTAAGTAGTACAAGGGTAAAAGAAAAGAACTGCCCTTCTCATCAAATAATCTAAAAACATTAAGAAACGAAACTATTTTGCCTTCTTTAAAATCTTGTTTATTTATCACCGAAATCATAACTTTACTCAAAATTTGCAACCATTAAAAACTCACCTATGCTGACCAAATGATCGTCCCCTTCTTTTTTCCCCTATTCTTTCTTCTTTTTCTTTCTTCTCCTTCATTCTTCTTCTTCCCTCCTCCCCCTTTCCATTTCTCTCCCAACTTCCCACCCCACCTTACCCATCAAAGCCGCTCGCCACGCACTTATCCACTATGCCTCAGATAACCCCCATCAAGGGGTTCACCAATACCCCAGTAACCCGCACCATTTGCTTGGTTCTGACCTTATTGGCTCTTTCCCTATCCATACTTGGTCTAAAATATGGAGTTCACCTCCAGTTGGACCCCCACATCATTGCATACTCCCAGTACTGGCGCGTTCTCACCTATCAACTAGCAGTGGTCAACGAAAGTGATTACCTCCTCTGTTGCTATCTATGGTTCTATTTCAAGGTGGTTGAAAGGTTCTTTGGTTCGAGAAAGTACCTCCTGGTGGTGACCCTTTTATATGCCATCAATGCCTTGGCAGTATTTGCGGTAATGTCAGTGGGCCAATTGGGGATCTACATGATCAATTACCTGGTCAAGACGATGGTACTTCACCAACAACCTGACTTTGCCGCTACCATGTTTAATGAAGTCACTCCGGGGCCATTGGCGATGTTGGCGCTGTTGTATGTGTTATACCTCAAGTATATCCCCCCGCTGTACCAATTCAAGGTGGTGTTGACCAACGTTTGGAGCTCTAGTGATCGTAGCAAGCAATTTACCTTGACCAATAACTTTGCTGTTCATATGATCATGTTATTGGTGACGGTTAATAATGGGTTCAAGCTGATATTGCCGGTTGTGGTGGGATTGATTGTGGGCAAGCTTTATGGCCAACACCTTTTACTTGGGGAAACGTGGATCATTCCTCAGGCGGTGTTTCTGTTGTTTATTCTGCCCCGAAATGCTTATCAGCATTGGCGGGAGCGGTCTCATCCCCAAGTGGCGAGTGAGAATCCGATTGTATTACCCGAGCCCGAAGTGGAGAATCCTGAAGAGGTTAGGGAGGATGGTACTGGTCAGGAGCAGGCCGAGATCCGGGCCGAGACTCCGGTGAGACCCTTGGGTTCGCAAATATTGGGGGCATTTCGTCATGGACTGGGGTGAGGTGATGAGGAGGAATGTTGATGGTTTAAGTCTATTAGGGTTGGGTTCATTGGGTTTAAGGTCTACTAGGTCATTCAGGTTTACGTTAACTGCTTCATCTGAGTAATGGTGATGGTATGCCATTATCAATCAGGTAAAGTAGACTCAAAAGGTCATTAAGAGAGATGGCCAAATATCCTTGAACTATATAATAACAATTAGGATATTTCTAGTCTAGTAAGTCCATAACAAAGGTATTGATAGGGTTCCATTTAATGGAGCGTTTAACCTAGATGTAAGATTTGATAGAAATGGATTTAACCCGACTTTATTGGAATTGTAGTAAAATTCAAATCGATTCATTGAAATAAAAGAGCCTCGCCTGATGGTATAGTATTGGGTAGTACTAGTAGTTGCATCCTTTTGTTAGATCTAATTCACTGTTTTTACAATCTATATGGCTTTAGAGGAAGGAGGAATCCCAAAGTAAAGGGATATTGAAAAAATGGTAATTAGACATTGGTTTAATGAAGATGAGTGCAGGCTACAAAAGTGTAATAATGTTGATTAGAAGAATTTCAGTGTAATTTATTCTACTAAAGTGTGGTGATGTTGATTTAATGCACCTCGGTGTACACATACTGACACAATTGGCGTGTCTGCTGCTAAGTGTCATGACATTGATTTTGATACTTAATGTACGGAAACTGCATCAATTGGCGTACTCGGCGTAAAGCATATCTACTGTACGTTAATAAATCATAGGTATGCAAATTATTCCCCATTTGGCGAGTGCTACGTAGGATGAAGATGATGATTAGAACCCATTTGACGTGGATGATACAATAGTGGGAGGACTTTGATTGAATCTGAGTATTGGAAATTGCCGCCATTGGTGTGTACGACGAGCTTATCGACCAGGTTTTCTAGTATAATCTGGTCTCTTGTCTTTTGCAAACTTTTGTGATACTAGTCTTTGAGGTTACCAACCTGATCAAATGTTTTGAATTTCAAAGGAGAATAAATTTGATAGAAAATGATAAAATGAGTAAACCATGGTAAATATGCCTTTATTCCTCTGGTTGGAACAACAGGCAATGGTCTGAACCAAATCATTTAACCCCACGTTGACAAATGTGAGATTAATATAAGGTAATTGTTGTGATCAATTGAATAAACTAAGTGATAGTTTTTACTTGTACCAGTTTGTATTAACGCTCTTAATGAACCGACTATCGCATGATGTCGGCCATCTCCTTTATATCTGCCTATCGCACTTTATTTGCTGCATAAGCCAACGCTCACTGTGTACTATACCTCATCTCACTGTTCACCTATCGCACTGCGTCTATCGCCTTGCGTCCTTTGATCGCACTTGCAACCAGTCACACTATACTAAGAAATGCGACCAAATCACTCACCACTTCCACATTAAAATCACATCTTGGCAAGTAAATATCTCAAAAGTAATATAAAAATTAAAACAATCCCCTACGTCCTTTCTCTCTCTCAAATTATATCCCTCCAGCATTCCCTAACTAAACTCTCTCAGTGTTACACTACACCTGATGTAACCATCCCTCCTCACTGTGCGAACCACCTTACTACCAACTACCCGAACACCTCAATCCCCAACCCCCAAATCTACCCTAACTCCCACATCTAATCAATCTAAACCACAATTCCTTCTTTTATACCCATCCAACTCATCCACTACCCACCCTTTTCCCTGCTTTCCCACTGCTCATAAATCCACGTGACTTAGGGCTCCAACCCTAGTCCATCCCCTCGCTATAAATTAAAAAAACTTTTCACTCACAACCTTCAGCAAAGTCACCATGGGTAGAGATCACACCACCAAGCAACATGCTCGTTCGGGCCACAGAACCGCCCCCAAGTCGGACAACGTCTACTTGAAGATGTTGGTCAAGTTGTACACCTTCCTTGCCAGTAAGTACTGACGTTTTATCAGTGACAACGGTACCATGGTACCAAACCAGTGCAACTAGTAATATTGGTTGATGGTTACTATTAACTAACAGTCAATGTTACTGGTTTTAATGGCTTGGCAACTAGCTCCTCGAAAGAGTTGAGCCTCTGCGAGTCCCATTGGGGCGTTTCACTGAGCAGAATTGCAACCGCTACTAACAATCTTAGGAAGAACCGATGCTCCCTTTAACAAGGTCATCTTGAGATCTTTGTTCTTGTCCAAGATCAACAGACCTCCCGTGTCTGTTTCCAGAATCTCCAAGGTTTTGCAACAAAAGGGTGCTTCTGAAAAGACCATCGTTGTTGTTGGTACCGTCACCGACGACAACAGATTGTTGGAAGTTCCTAAGGCTACCGTTGCTGCCCTTAGATTCACCGCTGGTGCCAAGGCTAGAATCATCAAGGCTGGTGGTGAAGCCATCACTTTGGATCAATTGGCTTTGAGAGCCCCCAAGGGTCAAAACACCTTGATTGTCAGAGGTCCTAGAGCTTCCAGAGAAGCCGTCAGACACTTCGGTTTCGGTCCTCACAAGAACAAGGCTCCCAGAATTATGTCCAAGGGCAGAAAGTTCGAAAGAGCTAGAGGTAGACGGAGATCGAGAGGTTTCAAGGTCTAAGCACGTCTGGCTTGATCTTGTGTATAATATAATTTTAATGAAGGCATCCTTTTTTATGGTAATGACACAAAAGTAATTGTTTACAAGTTGTATATTCATTATTTTTTCATAAAAATCACCGCCATGGCCACGAGCACTACCCCCACTACCATTCCCACTCGACTAGACCCCCCCTGATGCTTTGATTCTACCAATACCCGGGCGCGGTCTTCAGGGTCCATCAGCGCCAAATCGGCCAACTCCGACGGTTGTTCTGCCGCCGGCACCGGCGCCGTTTGTTCCAGGGCCTTTCTGATATCTTCCTGGTTCTGTTTGTACACTTCGGGGAACACTCTTCTAAATCTATGGTTATCCAGGTTGTTCCACTTTTTCAGGTCCCGGGCAAGTTTATGTTTGACAGAGTCGGTGGTGGAAATTGATCCGGTGGTGGCTTCGTCCCCCGTCATAAATGATAATAAACCGGTGAGGATGGTGGCCACCAGCCAGGCGGGGTTCCAGGTATCGGGATGGTAGTCCAGCATCGAGAGGCACAACCGCATGTTGGTGGTGAATCGCCCGTTGGGGGTGATCATCAGAATCAGGGGGGGTTTGAATGGGTATTCCGGGGGGAATCGTAACATGCCATGGTACTGGCCCCCTTCAAATGGGGTCAGCGGTGGTCCCTCGATGACATAGTGCCATTCCAATATGTTCTCCTCGTTGGGTTTAGCCTTGATGAACGGCGGGGGGTTGGCTTGGATCAGTTTATACTCCTTGGTGAGTCGTTTTTGCGATTGCCTTGATGCCATGAATAAGACCAGATAGACGTTTTTTGAGATATGGTGCGAGAGGTGGTTGGTTATGTGCAGGCGGGGTTCGGAGGATGACAGGGGGAGGATGACAAGGGGAGGAGAGGGGGAGGTGAAGGGAAGTGAAAATGGGGAGGTAAAGGAAGGTAGAAAGGGAGAGGGGAAGCGAGGGGGAGGAAACAAACAGGTTAATAAAATAGGTAATCATGATTATGAGCGTTTTTATAGTATTGATGATTTTGATTATCATTGGGTTTTCTTTTTAAGTTGATAGAGAAGGTGATTATTAGGTTGTGAATGTAGGTTTTGATGACTTTTTCCATATTTTCAAAAAAAAAGTATTTAAAAGATGATTTTAATAGGAAGGGTCGTCCTTGATTAGTGGTAAAATTTTCCCCTTGATAATTTCAATGATATTAATGACTTTACACCAAATACATCATGAATTAATAAAAGGAATGTTTCTGTCAAGACATCAATGATGTTATTGGCAATATGAGAACTTGAAATCCCTTATATCCACCAAATAGGAACATTTCTCCTTTTTAAAAAAACCACCAGGTTCATATTGGCACCAACTTTCTAAATATTACTGCCATGGTAATGATAAGAGGACGTTTTACCAGTAACAGAAATGTCGAATATTTAAAAATTCAAGCGTACAAGTTGAAACTTCTGCAACCTAAAAAGTAATGGTCATCTATCTGAGGTATGCAAACGCGAAGAGATGACATCTGAAATCCTTAGTTACATGACCACTACAACATTGATATTAATGGTGTTTTTGAATCCATGGGAAGAGTTTATAGCAGTGTGTGGTTCATTCTGACACTACTTGATTTGGTCAATTCCGAGCAATTACGAGGATATTGACCATAACACGGTTGATTATCATGGAAAGAAGAGATGGGGGTAATGGTAATGACTATGAAACACCTGTAGAGGATTACTCTAATTATGGTCGATTATAATCATGGTTGACACTCTTTGTAAATTTTCAGTTGATCAACTTACATTGATTTTAGTGATTTCCACGTTCACTCGTGCACTAAAATATATAACGAATGAACACTAGTGAGGTATTGGTAATTGTTAACTTTTCCACCATTCCAAGATTTTGTCACTTTTTTCAACTTTTGTATTTTAATAAAATTAATCAATGTAAAGAATATTACCAATGAAATCTCACCTCACCACCACCACCTCCGCCACCACCACCATACTCACTCTACTCTAATGTACACCAACCCATGCACGTACGCTTGGTCATCATACTCTTAGTTAATAAGATGCGCATACGACATCAAAAACTATGAAACTTTAGTGGCAAAACACACAAGTCCGCGTGGCCTAATGGTAAGGTATCACTTTCCGGCGGTGGGGATTGCGGGTTCGAGTCCTGCCGTGGACTTTAATTTTTCTACTTTTTGTTAGCAGATTGTTCCTTTCAATCTACGCAATGGTATTCTACCATAACAATGGCCACAACCAACCAACAAGTAGGATCCAAGCAATCTGAACTAAATATAAAAACCAACGAAAACGCCAATGACAAACACCAACGACAAACACCAATATCTAACCCCCTCTCTTTATAACCATATTACAATTGTCAACTGTTTGACATCTTCAACGCGCACTGCGAACCCATCACCTCCATGGCCCTTAAGCTCAAGCTCAGCGTTGGTGGGGGCTCGTCCCAATCACCCTCCAATGGACCAGGTGGAACCGGTGGAACTCCTGGCGCTAGCGGCTCCGCTTCTGCCGGTGGCGATTCCAAATCTCGAAGTTCCACCCCCAAAATAAAAATGAAGCCGCCAAAACCAACAAATGACAAAGATCAACCCGCCACGAAAAGACTCAAGTTGTCCATTGGTGGCAAGCCTACCAAGGCCCCTGTGGAGTTAAAGCCAGCTCGGGCGGTGCCCCGGGTGAGAATAAAACCAACCAGAGTACCAGGAGAGGGCTACGACTCTGAAGCCCCCGACGTCGAGGATGACCCATTAATCGAACAGGGGATGATCATCCGTTTTCTCGATGACTTGAACCTCGATTTTGTTCACTCCGCGTGTGAACTGGGTGATTACTCGGGGCTTAATATCAAATGGATCTCCAAGGACAAGGCAGTGGTCAATGTCAATGGGTCATTGTACCTGGCCCGAGTGGTGGATCTTCCCACCATCACCGAGGTGTTCAAAACTACTGATCGCAAGAACATTTTTAAGACATTGGACATTTCCCAAATGTTATTGGTACTCAAAAAAGTCGATCCCGAACACCTTAAGAAGGACAAGGACTTTGAGGTCCCTGCTGAAAAGCTTTACCACCATCCTCTTTATAAGATGGCGATGGGAAAGGAGTTCAAGGAAACCAAGTATGTATGGCGGGATGGGTTACTTCCACCGTTTGAAAATGTGTTTCGCCGGTTCCGCCCTCGAAAAGTCAATCACCGGGTGATGGAGCTGATTGATGCCCGGGTCAATGAATTGATCAAGCGGGATGAAGATGCTGAAGAACTGTCATTTGAGGTTATTGATCCCAAACGGGCCGCCACTCCGGGTACGGTTACCGTAGGGACGCCGGGGGTCAATGGCGGCACCCCCGCCGGTACTCCTCGGCCGTGGAATACTGGCGGTAACTCAGGAACGCCGCTGGCCGCTGGTACTCCCATGCCCAACATGATTGATGACTTGGACGAGTTTGAAGGGGTCAATTTGGAAGAAGAACTTAACAAGGTGTTGGATGGTACCGCTGGCGATGATTTGTTTGGTGGCATTACCGTTGAACGGGAAGAGGGCGATGAGGAAGATGATGAAGGGGAAGAAATGGTTGAGGAAGTGGAGGAAGAGGAAGAAGAGGAAGACTCAGATGATGATGACGATGACGACGACAATCAACACGTCAAGATGTTGAATGAAGAGATTGCCGATTTGGAAAAGGCTGTGGTCTCCAACAAGCGTCACTTGGACCTGGCGTCATCACGGATGATGAGAATGAAGTTCCAAACGTCTTACAATACCTTGAAGCTGCTGCTTGATCAAAAGAAGCGGGAATTGGCCCGGTTGGTTGAGGACCAACGTAAGTTGGATACCTCCACCCGTGCCGCGGCTTCGGCGGCGGCGGCTTCGGCGGCGGCCCCCATCATAGCTGAAGATACCCCTGCCGCTACTGACGAGGGCCCTGAAGGCGATGATGGCAAGGAAGATGATGTTGAAGACGATGAAGATGAAGATGGAGAAGAAGGCGATGGTAATGATGGCATCGAACTTGACGATAACGATATGGATGACTTGTTTTAATATTATTGCATAGTCCGGAATCTGGACCCCGGTATAGAAAATAAACGAATGGATAAGATTACGAATTAGTGGTTTCGACATGTAGGAGGCGAAAAAATTGAAAAAGCTCAAAAATAGGTCCTAGCGAGATTCGAACTCGCGTTGTTCGGATCAGAACCGAAAGTGATAAACCGCTACACTATAGGACCTATTCTCAGAAGTCAGGAATTGGCGGTAACTAAGAAGATAGGTAATGAAGGAATTGAAAATGGTAAATTTGGTTAACCGGGGTAGCCATCACCTCAATTAAACTCGTGCAACTAACCATGGCCATAATAATGCATTTTCAAGCACGTTAATAGCTACCAAGAGACCCCCCTAGTTGCAATTGTCCATAGTCTACAAAATTTAATCTGTCAGTTTATTACCTAAAAACACATACTAACAAGAACAAGAGCTACATCCGTTTGTGGCCATATTTTCACAAGAGTCACAAGTACATGAAGTTGTAGAACAGCCGCAGTTTGTTCCACACGAACACGATTTGCAACAACACTTGGCACTGGTGTTATTCTTGCACAGGGAGGAGCAGTAGTTGATCATTTGGGTCTTCATAGTTGTTTGTATTAATTATTGATGGACTAAGGCACTTGTTTTATATTAATTGAGTGGTTTTCGCTGTGAGTTAGTTTTGCCTTGCGTGCATTGTGCTCTAGTTGAAGAACCTAATCGAATGTTGAGTATGTTTTTAAGGACTGCATTGATTGGGGTGTTTAGTGGAATTTATCAGTTGGACCCAAAATACTAATGATTGTTACTCATCAAACAAAAGACACATGACCAATAAAGGCAGCAAGTTCAAAGATGATTTCCTCAAAAAGAAACGACCCGTAGAAAAGGTAAGAATGACGGTCCTGAAAAATTGACTGATTATACATTGGCATTAATTTAATATGCCTGCCTCGATACTCACGTTATTTGCATTTCAGGACTGCAAGAAATGTTAGCCAAAAAGATTACCTATTTGTCAGCATTGTGCTTATGGTATGTTTTTGAAAGCCCACCCGTGTTTGAAATTTCCACTAGGGTGTCTCAGAAATTGAATTTGACATCGGTATAAGACTCATTGGAGATGATTGGGTTCTGATTGATCATATCTATAATAAGATTTGGATTGATGAGATGGATCAACACTGTATGATACGTAATGGTAGGTTTTGCACACTATAAAGATTAGAAATGACTGAAACCTCATTTAACAGGAGTTGGAATTGTTCAAATTCATTCAAATCCTCGTACCTTTTATATTCCACCTGCCTTGACGCAATTGCAATCATGATAACGAGAGTCACTTTCAATGTCATACGTTAGAAATAATTGGGACTAATTCCAATTGACTTGGTCTTTTTTTTTGATTTGGCAACGCCTTTGTTGACTACAGGACCTGAAACGAATATCAACGAGTACTACAAGAAAAGGTTGCCATTGATACCACCAATGCCAATAATAACTTCTCAGATTGATATGATATTAACACTAACAAACATAAACATAGGGAGGGAGCATATACCGAAAGTTTATAAATATCTCGAAGTACTTAACGAGGTCTTGAATACTCCCAATCAGAGTTAATCTACTACTTCTCCCTCTAATTCGAGATTTTCAAGAAGATTAACAATTTTCAGGCTTTAATATTAACCGATAACCCCCAAAATTAAATAATAGTACTTTTCACGCTTCTTTAAATCCATAAATTTTACCAAAATACCCTTCTGATTTTAACGTAATGACGAACAGCCTCTCATG
This sequence comes from Diutina siamensis, assembly GCA_030580155.1. Taxonomy (NCBI): domain Eukaryota; kingdom Fungi; phylum Ascomycota; class Pichiomycetes; order Serinales; family Debaryomycetaceae; genus Diutina; species Diutina siamensis. Next base: position 67,210 of record JAKTSK010000032.1, read on the forward strand.
CTTAAACATCAAATGGCTGTGTAGTCTAGTTGGTTATGACGTATGCTTCACACGCATAAGGTCCCCGGATCGAGCCCGGGCGCGGTCATTCTTTTTGATTTTTATTTTCCCAATACCAGTTATCAGTTGTAACATCTTTACGTTTATTTTTATCTATCCAGTCCAAATGATATATATTACAGAGGATTGGACTTCCATCCAATCGCCATGATTCCACCTATCTAATCCAAATACAACGAAGCCGCCGCCACCAAGTCCCTATGGACCATTTCTCCAGCTTGTTCCATCTTTTGCTGCAATTCGTTATTACCAATAGTTTTAGCAGCATCGACAATTTGACGAATGAGTTCTTCTAGACGCTTAAACGTGCGAATCAACAGCCCTTCGTAGACATCAGTCATCTTACAAATTTGGGCAAACTTGGCCCCCTTACACCAGGCAAATGTCACTTCCATCAATTCGGGACGGAACAGCTCGACATAGTCTTGTTCAACGATATCAATCTTTGCTTCGCGGCACACCTTGGCCACCTTGGCCGCCATATCAGTAAGGTTTTTAAGGGGTTCAGCCAATTCTGGAGAAAGTCGAGGCACTTCCTTGGTCTTTTCTTGAAAGACAAAGCATGATAATAATGCCGCACACTGTTCTGGAGTCAAATCGGTAAAAGTACCATTGAAAATGAGTTCTGTCAAGACCAATTCATCCCCCAGGGAAATCTCACACGCCACTCTACCCTTGAGTTCAATGATATCATCAGCAGTGGTGAATCCAAGTCTTCTCAATACCCGACGCCGTCTCTTTAAATCTTCCAATTGGATAACCGCCTTGGTCTCAACAATCTTTTTGTCAGTTTCAGCAATTTGCTTCTCTAAAGCAACCTTTTTCGAATAAGACAAGTACCGAGGCTTGAGCTGAGCGGTTCCAGTCAATGGCAGTTGCTCAAGCTTATTGGTGAGCACTTCACACCGGCGCACCAATGTTTTGAATTCGGGATCTTCGATTTTAATATTTTCAATCGGATCCAATAAGGGCACCTTGGATCCCATCTTGTCCAATGCTCCCTTGAGAGTCTTTAAAAGGGTCTTTTTGGCTTCCAGCAGCACCATTTCCTTGGGGACCTTAACCCGAGCCTTGGACACCTCCCAGATCGAATCCAAAGTCACTGGAATGTATTCTGCTCTTGATTTTTCGTCACCCACGGCAGGACGGATCCCTTCGGCCAATTGAGGGTTTTGGGGCCGGATTAAATTGGCAGGCAGGTCGACGTACATCAGAATAATGAACACTTGCACAACATAAGCTTCATGAGGAGGGTAAGGTTGAGCTCTAGTATTAGGGCGAGCCCGCTTGGTGAAACCTTGAACAATCCCCCATCCATAATCATGATAACTTCCATCAGGTTGGGAGATCTTGACATGAATAAGTCTTCCTGGCACCAAAAATGGTAAAATATGACCAGGATGGTTGATGACTTCTCTAACTTCACCTTCGTACTTGTCCAATTGATGTTTTAATTGGTAATAATCCTTAATTTCATCTTCATCATCGATGGAAATTTCGGCAATTTCTCGTTCAATCTCTTGCTTTTTAGCTTCCAACACTGGTACCAGCGCAGCATTTTGGAATTGAAAGAAGGAGTTTTCCAACATGAATTCAGGGGAGATGCCTTCCACTCTCATCAAATTCAAGATCATATTGTAACCCAAATGAAAGGCGGAATCGAGTCGATCTGCTTGACCCTTGACCATACCTTTTGCCACGGGGGGTTCCATCTTTTCATCAATCATCATAATGACAATCCCTCGGTCATCAAGACCCCGTCTCCCTGCTCTACCCGACATTTGAATATATTCACCCCCCAGTACCCACCGGAACCCCACCCCGTCCCATTTCCGAACCAGAGTAAATACTACGGTCTTGGCTGGCATATTTAACCCAATAGAAAACGTTTCCGTGGCAAATAAAACTTTTAACAACCCTTCTTGGAATAAAATTTCGATAATTTCCTTTAAAATGGGCAAGAGACCCAGATGATGGATACCAATTCCCCGTCTTAATAATGGAAGAATATTCTTAATTTGAGGCAATTGCTTATCTTCTTCTGGAAGTAAATCGATGGCTCGGTTAAAGATTTCCGTCAATGTCGCTCTTTCTTCATCGGTGTTAAAGTCAAGTTTGGACATTTTGAGGGCTAATTGTTCACAATCCCTTTTGGAAAAGGAAAATACAATCACGGGGTTATATCTCTTTTGATAAATCATCTTGACAATTTTGTAAATATCACCCTTTGCGTCTTGTGGCCGTCCCTTAAAGGTATTACCCTTTTTACCTCTCAGATTGGCCAGAGCAGGATCATCACCAACATTATCACCGATTTGTGCCATGGCCTTTTGGAAATTTTCTTCTCTAAATGTCCCCTTTTCATCCACCACGAGATGAATCCCATCCCCGTTGGCGGGAAACAAATAGTGTTGTAATGGAGTGGGACGAAAGTCAGTATAAACCACATGACATGGTTGATTGTGAATCTTGACGATCCATTCGGCAAACTCAATCGCATTGGGAATAGTGGCCGATAAAAACACATAATGGACCTTATCAGGTAATAAAATCATTGTTTCTTCCCAAACAACCCCTCTCAGCTTATCTCTCATGTAATGAACTTCATCAAAGATCACCCATGCCACTTCTCTCATTACTTCTGACCCCCGATAAAGCATCGACCGCAAAATCTCGGTGGTCATGACAAGACAGCCAGCATCAGGGTTAATGGTAACATCCCCGGTCATAAGACCTACATCACCAAACTCTGCCCGTAATTCCCGGTACTTTTGGTTGGAAAGGGCTTTGATGGGTGAGGTGTAAATCACCCGTTGCTTCTCCCGTAATGATTGAGCAATGGCATACTCAGCAACCACGGTTTTACCAGCAGAGGTATGGGCAGACACCAATACCGATTCGTTACGGTCAATACACAGGATGGAGGTGTCTTGGAACGGGTCCAAGGTGAATGGGTAGGTACGGGCGTCATTTGTACGCCGGTGCTGGGAAATAGGAACGTAGGGGTAATCAGGAGGAATTGCCACCTGGTGACGGACTTGGTGGCGTAATTTGAGCTTACCATCGGCGGTATTGGGAGCGTCATTCACCAGTTTATTCTCAGCATCAGTATCGACAACTCCATCAGGAGGAAGATGTTTTGCTGGGGCAGCCATGAGTCCCAGCGATTGGGCCACTTCTCTGGATGCTTCAATTTCAATTTCATCAAGAGCAACTGGTTTGATATTCTTCTTGGGAGCGATATCAAGCTTGGTAGCCATGAGTTCACCTTTTGTCTTTTTCCTCAGGGGGCCATCGGTGGTGGCACCAGGCAGGGCCTGTCTTTTTTTTTGAGGTTTTAGAGTAGCTTCATCCACTTGGGGAGCTTCGTGGGATGGTACTTCGTCAAAGACGCCAAAGAGATCGTCGTCCATGATGAGATGAGGTGAAATCGCATCGCGCTGATGGAGATGAGGTTATGATAGAGGGTAATGGGGGTAGTGGGTGGATTATTAGAGTGGATAGGAGATGGTGTTGGTGGTGTTGGTGGTGACAATTGATGACAATGATTATAATTGTCATCAGTTCAACTTATGCCAACTTTAGGTCCCAAGTGGTAGTGGTGATTGACAAGAAAATAACGAGGGAAAAAATGGTAATAATATAAAGTAGCGACAAGTAATTACTTTCTTCCATTTTATTTAATTTCCTCTTTATCATTTGAGGAATCTACTACGATCACCTTGGCTCACTTTGGCTCACCTTTGGTCGATACCATCACTGTTCGCACAAATCCATCGGATCTCACCACCACACACTGTCCATCGGCGATTGAATGTTTTCCAAGTCTGCGGGTTCGACTCCAAACAATCAGACATCTAATTTATTTGGCGGTTCTTCATCCAATAGTGGCGGCGGCATGTTTGGCAATTCCAACAATAATAACACCGGTACCAGTGGGGGGTTATTTGGCAATAACAATGCCAGTGGCGGTAGTTCTGGGGGGATGTTTGGTAATTCCAACCAAACCAATACTGGAGGAAGTCTGGGAGGGTTGTTTGGTAAACCAGCAGCTCTGACTGGGGCTCTGACGGGGGGGTTATTCGGGGGAAACAACAATAGTGGTACCAGTGGGGGATTATTTGGTAATAACTCCAATAATAGTACTAGTGGTGGGATTTTTGGCAATAATTCTGGTGCTACCAATAACACTGGTACCTCTGGTGGATTATTCGGTAACAATTCTAATACCGCCGCTTCTAATAACACTGGTACCTCTGGTGGATTATTTGGTAACAATTCTAACACCGGCGCTACCAATAACACCACCACTTCGGGAGGATTATTTGGAGCTAAGCCACCAACTACAGGTGGTCTCTTCGGTTCCAATAACACCACCACTTCCACCACTAGCGGTGGACTCTTTGGCAACAATAACAACACCACCACTGGCACCGGCCTCTTTGGTTCCAAGCCAACAACCACTGGCGGGTTATTTGGCGGTAATTCTACTGCTGCTCCAGCATCTACGGGATTATTTGGCGCCAAACCCGCCGCCACCAGTGGAGGACTCTTTAACAACCAATCTCAACCTTCGGGTGGTCTCTTTGGCGATCAATCCACTGCCAACTCCAATTCAAGCCAGGTGGTACCCCTGTTGACTGGTATGACAAGGGTGGGGGACTTGCCCGCCAACCTAAAGCAAGAGTTGGAACAATTGAACAAGTACATCGATACCCAACACGCCATTGCCCTTGCTCTCCAACAAGACCTGGCCAAACACAATGAGTTGGTTCAACTGATCCCAAAGGATATCAATTACTTACAACTGAAGTTTTCGGTGACTAAACAAGCGCTCAAGTTTGACACCCACCAGCTAACTACTCTTAAGCAGCAGAATAACGAGTTGACAGAAGATATCACAAAGATCATGCAATTGATTACCCAATTGCTGACCCCAGGCACCCGGATGCTGCTGCTGTTCCAATTGAATGAGTTTTTCGTGAAGAAGATTAAAAAGTACCAGCTGGTATTGACCGAGTACGATGCTATGGTGGCTCAATTGCTACAAGTGTTATCAGGATTGGAACAACAGTGTAGTGAAGGCATGGGCAATGTGTTTTCCATTGTCCAGGTGATCTCCTCGCAATATTATACCTTTATGGAATTGTGCGAACAAATGGCGCTATTACACGCTGAAGTACAACGATTAACAAAGTGACCTAGTGACTGTTAAAACTGGTGGTTATCATACAAATGTAATCAACCCATCGTCTTTATTCTATAATAAATATCGTCAATCATTTACAAGGGAGCGTTCTTAAACAAGTAGGAAATAGACTCACCATTATGTAACCTTCTAATTGCTTCGGCCAACACCGCCAGCACGTCGATGGTGTCCAATTTGGGACACAATTTTAACTTGTCTTCAAATGGCACGGTGTTTGTACACACCACCTTGGTCAACTTCAGGTTATTGATGTTGGCCACGGCGTTACCTGACAAGATGCCATGGGTGACAATGGCAATTACTTGTTTGGCACCATTATCCAACAACACCTGAGCTGCCTTGGCAAGAGTACCACAAGTATCGGCCATATCATCGACAATGATACAAATCTTATCGGTGACATCCCCCACCAACACCATTTTCGATACTTGGTTGGCCACTGCCCGTTCCTTGTGGATAAGGGCAAAGTTAAGATCCAAACGATCCGCCAACCCTGCGGCCCGCTTGGCACCACCGGCATCGGGAGAGATGATGATGGCTTCATTAAAGTCGATCTTTTCCTTGATATATCTCACCACCAGAGGTTCAGCGTACAAGTTATCGACGGGGACATCGAAGAACCCTTGGATTTGAGAAGCGTGCAAATCCATGGTGATAACATGGTTACACCCGGCGGTAGTCAACATGTCAGCCATCAACTTTGCAGTGATGGGAGCCCGGGACTTGTCCTTTCTGTCCTGACGGGCATAGGGAAAGTTGGGCAAGATCACGGTGATGCGACGAGCGGAAGCGGTCTTACAGGCATTGATCATGATCAATAACTCCAACACCAGGTCGTTAACCACTCCCGAGCCGATTTGGCAGATGATGAAGCAATCTTCGTCCCGAACCGATTCACCAATCAGGAACAGGATTTCCCCCGTCAGGTCCCGTTTGACCTCACAAGGGGTGAGAGGCATCCCCAACCGTTTGGCGACCAATTCAGCGAGGCCTCGATGGACGTCACTCGCCAATAACTTGATGGAATTAGTTGACATGTCGGTAGTTTAGGAGATACTCCATATCGAGGGCATCGCACGTTTTTGTCGTGGGGTTGTGTCATGTGCAGGTTGAGATGGATTAGGAATTGTCATGGAACACCCGATTCTCGCCGGTCAGGTCAGAATTATCCATTCATCAAACACTAGTTTTACCATTTAACCATTACAAGAATAAGGCCAACCATTACTCCATAGTCCTATCAAGGTTTAATCACAGAATGTGTATCCTCACAGTAATAGTCACCCTCACAACCACCCTCACAACCATGTCCACGATAAACCACCATTCCCACCACATCACTTCCTCCACCATCACCTCCATCATCACCGTCAATTACTCGTGTGCAGTTACATTGCATTAGGCACATCCATACGCGGCACATCCTCATCTTCCCCTCCACCACCTATCTACCACCTCACCACCACTACCGCCCCCCACTTCTCCACAAATTCATTTCAAACAGCGAGATCCACCCATTTAAATAGTTTTCGGTACATAGCCCTGGTCCCTCCCCCCATTACTGTTCGTCTCGACTCGTCTCAAGTAGATGCGCGCCTGGTAAACAATCGTAATCCCACCCATACATATACATACCATTATACCACCAGGTGAGTTCCAAGGTTGTACGACCCTAGAGGATGTCGTCGCCATACTACAATAATAGTGACGATGAAGGTATACCAACCCCTCCACGCACCCCCCCATTGAATCCTCCCGCCCCTAACGACGACTTTGTGTCGTTCCCCACCATCCCCGACCCCGAATTGGAACAAAAGGGTACTTTCAAACGAATATTCACCCAAACAATCCGCAAAGTTACCACTAATGCCACCAATTTGGTGCCTAATTATGGTACATCGCCACGACCAGCTGATTACGTACCCCCAACCAAGGGGGATGTGGTGGTGGCCGATGACGCCAGCGAGGGCGCTGTCGATACCGGAGCACCACTGTTGACGCCAATTGCACCTGTGGTTACCTCCAGTCTGACTCCGGCTCCAGGAGAACCTGCCAATCCCCCATTACCCCTACCCACGGTCAGTACACTACTGGTACCGGTACTACCAGCCAAACAAGAGGAAATGCCCGAGTCTGCCAGTTCCCAACCTCCACCTCAGTTCGCTGGACCTCCTCTTGTGGTGGGACCGCCGCTTGTGGGGCCTCCACTGATTGCCACCCCCACCGTGACCCAGTCCACCTCCAGTGTTAACTCCCAACCAGTGGTGTCGACACTGACAGCTCCACGAGTTACCTCAGATAACCGTACTCTTCGTCTCCTGCTGTTCCAGTACCCTACTCCCACCCCCAATCTGACATTGGTGACGGTATCGCTGCATGCTTCCAAAACCGATCGGAAGCCCACATTAACCAGGGACATTTCTACATTGCAAAACAAGATTACCCTGATTTTCAATAACTTGCCCAATGACATTGAATTATCTGATGATGAAGAGGAGGAAGATGATCTGGAAGATGATGGGGTTCCTTCCAGTAAGGATTCCCAAAATGAAACTACCGTGCCCACCACCTTGGATATGTCCAATGGTGATGACCTTCATGACGAAGATCTTCTCAAAGCCAAGTTGCCCGAACCAGGCTTGCCTGAATCGCGACCATTACTGGTCAACCTTTACCTGGATCTGATTGCAAGTGAACTGAGAGTAAAGGTATCCCATGGCGTCACCCGGACCCTTCCAGGTCATCTGCCACTGTTGCTGCTGTTTTATGCATTGAAAAATAAAGATGTCAAGAAGAAACAGCTGAATTTGCTGACACTTTTGATTGATAATGCCAAGCACATCATCCTGGCCACCACTGCTACTGCCACCAAGAGACGGAAACCTACCAAAACTGGGCTGGCCCTGCATAACCCGTTAAAGACGGGGGGAATCCCTAAAAAGTATTGGATCAACGATGCGTTTGTTCTGGACTGTTTGAATTGTTTCAAACCATTCACTGCGTTTCGGAGAAAACATCACTGTCGATTTTGTGGGCAAATCTTTTGTCTGGAATGTACTTCATTCATTCTGTACAATCAGCATCGAGAAGAGCGACGCCGACGCCATGCGTTGGCCGAGGGCATTAAACTTGGGCCATTACCGCCTCATCATCGGGATAAGGTTTATCTGGATAAGTTACGGGTGTGTAAACCGTGTCTCTCCGATGTCATTGTCTACCTTAGTGATGATCTGACTGATGAGGAGGATGTCGGGAATGATTGTGGGTCAATTGGTGATGTTGGCACATCGCCGCCGCCGCTGATTTATTCGACCACTGTACTGGCAGTGGTACCAGTACCGTCTAAAGAAACTCCTCAGATGGCGATTCCTGCCACTCGGCGTCGAGGAGAAGCGGTGGAAATCCCCGTGGTTAAGCTGCTGTTACCAAGACAGCCGCTGGGGCTGTTCAACCCCATGACGCTTTCAGAACTGACCCCATCCACTCGTCATTTCCCTACTACTCGATGGTACCCTATTGCCAATCTGGATCTTCCTCAGTATGGCATGAGACAATCTCTGGCACTGAAGTTGCGTCAACAGTGGCTGGAAGATATCAATTTTGTGGATAACAATGTTGATCTGGCCTATTCACTGACAACGGAGTCCCCGGCGCCCACTAGGATGCCGGCCACTCCCCAGGGAGCGGCGGCGGGGACAATCACAGCCGATTCGGGACTGGACCTTCTGGCACTGGACCTGAGTGATGTTGAAGATGAACGGGTGATGCTGGTATATCAACTGTTGACCATTCCCGGGGTGGGACTGACGGCGGTGGTGCCAACCTTAAGGGAATTCCCAACCGCCGACTCCTTCCCCCGCTACCCGTTAGTTAGTACTCCCAATAAGGTACTGAATCCCGTTACTCCTACTGGAGTGCCTCCTCCGCCACATCCGCCAAGCTCAGGTAAGAATCTCCCCAGTGGAGGGGCAGTGATTCACTTTGAAGATACGCCGTTGGCCCTGAACCGTCTGAATGAACGGGCCCATGCCCTGTTGCTTCGAATGAGACGAAGACGCCGGCTGAGATCACTGAGAAATGTCCTGATTTTGACTCAACTGAATTATCGCTTACCTAGTTTTGAAATGAGGACGCCATTGCCGCCAACTCGAAAGCAACTGATTGGGTCGCTGCTGCCCAAACCAAGACAACCAGTGACTCCAACTCCGGTGACTCCGCTGGTTTATTCAGAGAATGATGAGTCTCCGGGATCACCCACGCCAAAGTCGCCCCATCGCCGCCGGAGAATCAACGCTTCTCCGGAAAGAGAGGCCAGCCAAGATTTGGCTGATGTCGAGGATAATAATCTGTTTGAAGATGATAACCATCTGGTGGTGATTCCCATCTCATCAATCCCCACAAATTCGGTAGATATTCCTCCAGATTACCAACTGCTCATTGATGCCATAATCTTACAATGTCTTAAGGATTGTGATGTCACTAGCCACCATGATCAATGGGTCCATGCCATCAATTCTACTCTTGATTATGTCAACTATATCAAACTCACTGATACGTTGGATATTCGTCAATATGTCAAGATCAAAAAGTTGATTGGTGGTAAGATTAATCAAACCAAAGTGGTTGATGGATTGTTCTTTACCAAGAATGTCGATCTGAATAAGATGAGTCTGAGGATTCTGCTGCCCAAAATTGTGCTTTTGATGTTCCCCGTGGAATACCTTAAACAAAAGCAACAATTCATTTCGCTTCGAATGATTCATTCCCAGCAACAAGTTTACATTACCAACTTGGTGCTGCGGCTTATTCTGTTAGAACCAGATTTGGTAGTGGTTGGTGATACCGTTTGTGGATTGGCAGAACAATTATTGGAAGAAGCAGGTATCACTGTCATTAGCAATACCAAACCTCAGATCATTGAACGGATTCTGAGATATACCAAGGCCGACATTTATCAACTGGTGAATGATCTCTTTTTCAAAAAGGGTCATGTTGGTACTTGTTCCCAGTTTGAAGTGCGCTGGTCGCAACACGCTGGGATTGCCAAACTGTTTGCCTTTTTCACTGGTACTGACATTTCTCAAGGGTTTACCATTTCTCTTCGTGGTGGTGATGAAGATATGTTGACGGGAGCAAAGTATGCTGCCGAATCGGTGGTTAGTGGCATTCTTAATGTCAAGTTTGAGAGACTGTTATTTAACGATCATGATATTTCTCGAGGAAATACTTATGGCCCCGGGGTTGGAATTGTTGCTCCCGAGATCTTACACCAATTAACCCATGTGGAACCCTTGCCTGAAGTTCTGCTTGATGCCACTGAAGTGATTCAATATATCAAACTATTTGAAAAACGATTACTTACCCTGCTGCCCTCGGTTCATTTTAGTCTTCCTGATCCATTGGTACAAGTGGTTAGAGCATTTTATAATTATTATTGCTACTGGCAAAATTATCAAAAGATTGAAGAGTTGGGGCCCGATGACGTTGTCCCTAAACCACTCATGGTGGGGATTGATTTGCCGCCTTCAGCTGATGGTTATCCAAATGGAAATAGTGACATTGTCAAGTTTGTTCAGTATGCTGCTTCGATTCAACTTCGACAATTATTGGCGGAATATCAAACCAGGGCCCGGGTATGGCTGAACCTGTTACAATTTTCCACCTACCAATTGTACCCCATGTTCCACCGACAAATCCATGTCCTCCATTCGACGGTACTGATCAAACATGCCACTCCCTGTACTGGTCCCAACCTTCTTGTCGTTGATTATTACACCGAAAATGACAAGTGTTTGGGGATGTTCTTGGATGTTCTCTTTCAAGAGAGTCCGAGGGTCTGTGGCGAGTGTGGTGATCCCATGATTAACCATTATAATTCTTATGTGCATGGCCATCAGAAATTGACGCTAGTGGTGGAACGAGTCGATGATATGGCCCAGGCCAAGAATCAACGGGTGATGTGGTCCTACTGTCGAGAATGTCAAGCACTGACCCCCGTTGTGGCAATGCACGACGAGACTTATTATCTTCTGGTAGGTAAATTCCTTGAATTATCATTTTACGGTAAAGATGTCACCACCCTGGAGTGTCACCATGATTTCTTCACCAGTTATACCCGATGCTATGGTCTTAATGATATGGTTATTCGGGTGGATAACCTGCCAATTGATACTTATGAGGTGGTGGTTCCAAAACGGCAATTGGAAGATGTGCCAGTATCGGATTTCGAACTCAAGGTTACTCTGTACCACAAGATCACCGATAAGGTTAATCAATTCTTTGATTCGGTCAATGACCGGTTAATCAGAGTTAAATTGGATACCTTTGATAGTCGGGAAGAAGGGGAGGCTCAGATTCAAATGATGAAGTCCAAGGTTACCGAACAGCGGAACCAATACCAGACCCGACTCAAGAAGCTTTATGATGAAAGTTCTCCTACCAATTTCTTACTGCTTAATCAAGTGCTACGAGAAGTACAGAAGGTCGGGGTCGATTGGGATGGGGAGTTTGGTCAATTTGAACGAGCGTTTTTACCTTCGGAAAATGATGTCACCAAAATCACCCAATTCCACTTGAAGAGCTTTTTGATGGACAAGTATAAGGATGAAGAGGTGGCGGCGGCGATGGCGGCTCGGTCTAGTGAGGAAGGCGCCCTTACTCTGGTTGATCTGACCATGCTGGATGATAATAAGCCATTGGATGATATGCCACTACTCAATAAGGAAAAGACCAAGGAAATCGGTCAGATGATTCCCCTGTCGTTATATGACCCCGCTACTTCCCTCAATTTTAGGGACAAACGGCTGTTGTGGCAACACCGAATCAATTCCACCACCGCCGAACTGCCGGCGCCACCACCATTACTGAAGAAAGAACTGGATAATCTGTTGGCATCGACGGCGCCAGGAAGCACAAAGGTCCAACAATTGACTCTGTTCTTTGATCAAATGAATATTGATCAGATTCTGATGGAATTCAAGAAACAGCGGGAGCGTGAATTGAAGCGGCGGGCCGACAAGTATACTTTGGCTCAACCGGTGCTGCTGCTGATGCCAATTGTTGAAGTATATGATAATATTGATGAAGCGGTGGAACCTCGACGTGAAGGGGCCACCATGGCCAAGGAATCTACTCGTGACGATACATTAAAGGAAGATATCCCGTCTAAGGATGAAAAGGAGCTGCTGAGAAATGTTGAATCGCTTTTTAAGCAACTCACCACCTTTTGGGCCGACCGGACCGCCACCCTGTGGGAACCATTGGCATACCCATTAGATGCACATGAACATACATTTGAAGATCTGGATGTAATTGTTCGTGAAGATGAGCCACTGTCCTTGGTAGCGTTTTGTTTACTGACGGCTAATTATCGAGATAAAATTGCCAAGATGAATGGCGGTACTCCTGATGCCTCCCCCGGGTTTGATTTGGAAAAGACCGAACTGAACTTGAAAAAAATTGCCAATTTTGCCAAATTGGAACGTAAGTTCAAGACTAATGTCCAACTGGTGGGACTGGCATCGAAGGAGGAACGTATCATGTGTCAACTGAAGCTGAATCATCTCAAGTATAAGCTTGAAGATGGCCTGACTACGTTTTCGTGCAAAATCTTTTACTCAGAACAATTTGAAGCATTTAGACAGGCGATTTTAGGACTGCCGGAACTGTTTATTCAACTGTTACTGCGATGTGTCAAATGGAACTCCAAGGGAGGTAAGCTGAAGCTGTCGTTTTTGAAAACTCTTGATGATCGCTACATTGTCAAGGAACTCTCCAAGACGGAGTTGGAACTGTTTGTTCTGATTGCTCCCTTTTATTTCAAATACTCGTCACAAACCATTTATAATAACTTGTCAACGGCGTTGGCAAAAATCTTTGGTTTTTACCAAATTGAAATTGTCAACAAAAAGGGAACTTTCCGCATGGACTTTTTGATTATGGAAAATTTGTTTCACAACCACAACCCCACCCGTATCTTTGACTTGAAGGGTCTGATGCGGAATCGCCATGTTGAACAAACTGGCAAGGCCGACGAGGTGTTGTTGGATGAAAATATGATTGAGTACATTTATGAGAGTCCAGTGTTTGTTGGCGAACACCTGAAGAAGCTTATGAGGGGGCTGTTATTTAATGATACCCTGTTTTTGCTGGCAATGGATGTGATGGATTACTCCTTGGTGGTGGGGATCGATGACCCTCTGAATAAATTGTATATTGGTATCATTGACTGGTTACGGGCATTTACTTGGGATAAGAAGGTGGAAAATTGGGTCAAGGGTAATTTGGGGGGTACCAAGCAAAAGGGGAAGGATCCTACCATTATCACTCCAAAGCAGTATAAGACTCGATTCCGGGAGGCGATGGAACGGTATATTCTTGAAGTGCCTGATAATTGGTACGAAGGTAGAAGATAATAATGAATGATGACTAATTGGGGATAAATTGTAAATGAATGTCCATTTTGGGCAAACGATTCGATTTTGTATTTTTATTATCAACATCAATTTATTATTTACATCATGATTGGTTATCTGTTTGTTGGCAGTCATGTAATGTCAACAGGAACAATTTTAGGTCGATTGCCTAGTTATAATCATAAAAATGGAACTCGTGTCTCGTGGACTACCAGGTTAAACCGTGGTTAGAGAGTCATTGAAAATGCAGAGAGATAAATAGAATTCATTATTATAACTAATAATCCAAATTGAAGTTTATATTGCCAATTGAATCCAACTTTTATGAATTCCATTTGTATAAGGGAAGTCCTTTTTATTATACTTGTCACCATCAATGAGATCATTTCATTGTATTTTCAATTCAGTAGATTTAGCAAATAATAAAGTTCTATTACCAATACATTTTCCTTGGGACCGACATTTAATTGTACTTACCACTACCAATTAATTTCATGACGACAATCATTTCATCGTATTTTTCAATACCAATAGATTTGCAATAGAATCATCTCATTATTATACTTTGCAATAACAATAGATCTCGCTAAAACTTCAATGGTTGTTGAAAATTATCACAAACTTATAATTTACCATAATCAATCATCAATTAAAACCATTTAAAACCGTCCCACTGATCAATTAGTTTCCATTCTCCTTTTCCCATGTATAACCTACTCTCACTACCTCTAGTTAAATCATCGCGGCACCCCTCACCTGCCGCACGATAATACCACGCACCTAACTATCTCTGATCTCTCCCCACATAACAATCATCGACCCTGCCATGGCGTTTCTCTTTAAAAGGAACCCAAAGACCCCCCAGGAACTCGTAAGGGCATTCAATGACCTGGTGGCAAAGCTCGATGACCGCAAGGCCAATGGTCCCGAGGAGTGTGGACGCCATCTTAAGCAGATCAAAGTGATGTTCTATGGCGATGACGATAACGAGATTGCCCCGCCCGAGGTGTTAGCAGCATTGGGGGATGAGCTCCAGTACCAGGACCTGTTGGTGATGTTAGCCACCAACTTAAGAAAACTTGAGTTTGATCTGCGCCAGGATACGTTTCAAGTGTTTGCTGCGATGATGCGACGAAGCCCGCCGGGGTCACAGTACTCCAAAACCACGGTGCTGTTGACGGGGGATTATTTGGTGAGCCAGCGACCCGAGGTGTTGGCCCAGTTGATGAAATCGAGTGAAGATGGCGAAGTGGGATTGTTGGCGGGTCAGATTCTTCGCGAGGGGGCCAAATATGAACCAGTGGCGGCCTATATTCTTAAATCGCCTCAATTGTGGCACTGGTTCCTGGTAATTCTCACACATCCAGTGTTTGAGGTTGCTAATGACATTTTCTCCACCATCAAGTTTGTCCTCACCACTCATAAACAAATGGCCCTGAAATGGTTGGTAGCCAACTACGATAAGTTTATCCATCACATTAACGTCATGGTCACTTGTCAAAACTACGTATTCAAACGTAGCGCCATGAAGTTCATCCTGGGCTTGGTCCAAGAACGGGAAAACCAACAATTTTTAAATCAATACTTTGATGATGCCACCAACCTCAAGGTGGTGATGATGAACTTGAATGATCTGCTGCGTAATCTTGGCGTGGAGGCATTCAACTTGTTTAAATATTTTGTTGCCAAACCGAAAAAGAATCAAAAAGTATTGGACATTATCATTCGTAACAAAAAAAATTTTTTGCTATTATTTGATCGATTTGATATTCCCGCCAATGATGCCAATTTGGCCGATGAGATGAGCTACGTGGTGAAGGAGATCCGAGGGTTGCCTGATATTGGTGAAAAGCATACTAGCATAGCATAAATATCCCAACGTAATGATTTTTAACAATCGCGGTGCGAAATCTTCCACATGTCGTTACCTCCAGGTCTCACCTCTGACCTCGACCATGACGAGTCATTCTCATCCACTGGCAATAGTATGAGTAACTATGGCATGGAAGGATTGCTGAGCTTTCTCAAGGAACAAAATGAGTATAACATGTTTGCCATTGGCCTGGATGTGGTCAATTTTGGATTGGACTTGCTGGAGTCATCCCTGGTACTCAAGCACTTGGCGCTGCCATGGCAAGAAACACTGAGACTGGATGTTGAGCCCTACTTTTCCCTTCCTAAATCAATCCAACCCAAATCCATCTCGCCGCCACCGGGACCATGTGATTTAAAGATCCAATCATTTTCCGACGAAACGTTGTTTTACATTTTCTACATGAAGCCAAGAGATACTCTCCAGGAGTATGCTGCTCGGGAGTTGGTGCTGAGAAACTGGCGCTATCATAAGGATATCCAGGTTTGGCTCACCAAGGATTCTCAAGTGGAGCCGGTGCTAATTTCCCCTGATGTTGAGCGAGGGGTGTATATCTTTTTTGATCCTCATAATTGGACCAAGATAAAAAAGGAGTTTGTATTGCACTACTCCCTGGTGCAAGCGTGAGGTTAAGCGTGAGGTTAAGCGTGACGAGATATGTTTAATGATTATTTGATTATTTGGTTATAGTTACTTTTGGTAGACCACTTTATCTACTTTGACCTGGTTGTCGAGGTAGGTGTAGATGTAGAGGGTACAGGAATTGTTTTGGATATCTAGGAGGCAGAATGATGGGATGGAGGTGATTGATTCAAGAACCAGGGTAAAATCGAGGGTGGGGGAAGGAGGTGTGTCTTTGGTTGATTCTGGTTGGCCCTTTTCTAGGTCTTCCTTTTCTGATTGCTCCTCCTTTGGCTCCTCCTTTGGCTCCTCCTTTGGCTCATCCTTTTCTAGGTCTTCTTCTTCTTCTGGTTTATCCGTTTCCAAGTTGTCCTTTTCATCTTTATCATCCGTTTCTTCTTCTTTCTTTTCATCAACTTCTTCTCCTTTCTTGTCATCAGTTTCTTCATTCTTTTCATCAGTTTCTTCATTCTTGTCATCAATTTCTTCATTCTTTTCATCAGTTTCTTCATTCTTATCACCATTACCTTCTTCCTCCTTCTTCTCATGTCCTAATTCTCCATTTTCCTTTTGTTCTTCCTCATCCAAATCAAATGAAAACGCTCCCGTGGCTGACCCCGGATTGATAAAAAACTTTCCATCCAAAGTATACGCTTCCACCCGATGAGTACCCCCCCAAATCAAAATATCAACATCCAATTCCCGTGACATTGCCAGCAATACTAACGGATCATTCTTGGGCACAATCTGGGCCCCCAGGGTAAACCCAATCTTGAGTTTATCCACAGTGATGACATTATACATGGGAATCACCGACTTTTCCCCTTTAATCACCAGCAACTGCTGAGACAATACCTCGACGTTATCATTGTCGCCCTTGACAAGATGGAACTGAGGTGAAAGCTCGTGCAAGAACTCTAATAATGCCACATCCGAGGTGATATTTCCAAGACAAATCACCAGGTCAATCTTGGCCGAGTTGGCCAGAGACCGGTCAAGTAGTTGACGGAACTTGTCGGGAATGGCATTGGCCCTGGTTGGGATGTAAAAGTCGCCAATGGCAAGGATCAACATGGGGTCTACTCGCGGTGGTGGCGTCTTGGGGTGGTAGACCACGTGAGTAGTCACGTGTAATAAGTAAATAATTGATACTAATTGAATAGACAAATAGACATCAAGAGTGTGATAAACGTCAATCGGATAAACTAAGAGGATATCAACTACACCTTCCACACGCTCAAGGCGTTAACCTCGAGCGGGATGATTTACTTTATCTAAGGTCAAATCAGGTCAAAAGTGTTTAAAAAAAGACATTAGTATAAATAGGATCTTCAAGCTAATTGGGATGATCTTTGTGAATTATGGCTCCCTCAACCAATACGGTCATTAAAATCGATATGGGTCTAAATGAAGGTTAAAGCCGCGTGTAAGTCAAAGGTGAATGAGTTTTTAGTGTTAAAAAACCCGTGTATATGTTAATAGAGAGAATTTTCATTGACTATGGTTTTAATCAATTTACCAAATTGTTATGGCCCCTTTGAAGTCCTAGTTGTGAAACTCCTTTTGAAATAAACTATCAACTACTCAAACTTTTTAAACAGTTCTTTTCATACAAGGACTGCTGAGTTTGTTCAACTATCTATACACGGAATAATACACCTAGATTTAAAGTTTCCGTTTTCTAGCTTTCATATTCTTGTGTTCTTATTCTCTAGACTTTCCCTGCTACTTGTGACCATTTGAACCATCGCTTCACGCTTCCGTTAGACATTCATAATTAAAGGTTTCAACTCCCAGCGTGGAGACATTAAAAAGAGAATACATTTAATCTTATTCCAGGTTTTATACCTTTCTGTCTTTTCAATTGACCGTTTCTTCAATCTTGTCTCCTCATCATAGCTACATACCATGTCCTCAAAGCTTCAAAGATACTTTAACGGGTTCGAAAAGCCCCTGCTTGTCTCAGTACCAAGTGAATGATTTGTTACCATGTGATGGTATTGTTGACCACTCCAAACAATCGTCACCTAGCTTAAAGAGCCACACTCCACTAAACTATCCACACCTCAAAAAACCAATCACTACAATCGTCACAAATGTCGTCTAACACTTGCCATCACTCAGAAATATCAAACTATCACCTTTCACTATTTTCAAATAAAATAATCACTTCTCCTAAAATCATTGGTTTGTCAATTCAATACTTTTAATATCACATTTATTATCCCCTCATCCC
This sequence comes from Diutina siamensis, assembly GCA_030580155.1. NCBI lineage: Eukaryota > Fungi > Ascomycota > Pichiomycetes > Serinales > Debaryomycetaceae > Diutina > Diutina siamensis. The sequence goes on from JAKTSK010000032.1 coordinate 85,623, forward strand.
CAAACTCACCACACCTAGTTGTCGGCCTAGTTATCGGTCTTAGCCCGCTTAGCCGAAACTTCATTAACTTCAGCGTGGTAATCCTTAATCAACGAGTCAACATCATCAATGTTCAACTGTCTAATGTCACCCAATTGCTTAATCTTAACGGTAACCTCCTTGCACTGGTCATCAGTCAAGTGCAAGTTCAATTGATCCACTCTCAGCTTAATGGCATTCCACCCAGTTAACCGGTTGGCAAAGTGGATATATCTCGTCATCCCGAAATCAGACGGGTTCAAGATTTCGTAGGTAGAAGGATTGGCAAGAATTGCCTTGGCGTGGATACCGGCCTTGTGGGTAAAGGCGCAAAACCCGGTGATGGGGTTGTTAAACGGAACATTAACCTGGACGGCATTTGCCACCAAGTTCTCCAAATCTCTCAACTTGTGCACCTTGTACTTGGAAAGAACATAGTCCCGGTCAGCGGCAATCATCCGGGCCATCAACCCCCCCAAAGGAGTGATCCCATTCCGTTCACCAATCCCCAACACCGATACATCAATAAGCTTGGCCCCCCCTTCAAGAGCAGTGTAAGCGTTGGCAATAGCACATCCAGTGTCGTTGTGGAAATGGCATTCAATGTCACACGACACAACCTGCTTCAATGTCCGCACAAGCTCATACACTTGTCGAGGATTGGCACACCCAACCGTATCAGCAATCCCCACCCGGTTGACACCGATCTTGTCCACCGTCCGGTAAATATTCAACAAATCAACAATATCGGACCGGAACGAGTCTTCTGACGAAAACCGGATCTCGATGCCCTTAGACTTGACATACTCAATCACCTCCACCGCCGATTGGGCGATATACATCATATCCTTACCGTGGGAATGTTCCCGCAAGAACTTGGAGGTACCAATCACCACATCGACCCCGTCCACCCCCGTTTCCACCGCCACCCGAGCATCATCCATATGGCACCGGATATGGGTCAAGATCTTCGCCTTTAACCCAAGCTTACAAATGGCCTCACAGTCAATTCTCAGCTGCTCCGACGCCACCGGCGAGGTGAGCTCGATATAGTCGACGCCAAAGTCGTCCAACGCCTTGGCGATCTCAATCTTGGTCTCGGTGGAAAAGTAGGCATTAGAGAACTGTTCGCCCTCCCGAAGAGTGGATTCAATCAACTCAAACAGAGACACGTTGGACAAGTAGTCCGCCGGGTGGGGGGCATAAGGATTGCTTTGAATCGACATCGTCAGCTCGACACCAAGGTTTGACCGTTGATGGTTAATGGTTGGAAACCGATGAGATTTTTTCAGCGCTCCTGCACGGGGTAAGATTAAGCACGATAGAGTTACACTAACCTTATCACCCATGGTGATAGCGATGGGGACAGAGGATAATCTTAAGGTTATTTATTCTATAGCAGAGCACAATGGCGTCTATCCTTCCTATGATAATCTCCTACAATGCCTTGACCAACTCTTCAAACTTCTTCACTTCATCCCAACAGTTCAATACCTTGCCCTCGTTGGATTGTAAGCATGTCAACACCAGCTGTCTCGATGCTTCAGTTTCCTTGGGCAATTTGATTTCTGATAATTTGGCATTTTCTTCCAATAATGCTTGCAATTTGGCCACCTTATCGTTGGTGGCAGCCACCAGCAATTGCGGCTTCAGGTCCTTAGAAATGGCATCAGAAGTGGTTTGGTTAAACTTTGTCACCGCTTCCTTTTCCAACTTTTGCAATTCTTTAGCCACCCGGTCTTGGATGTACTTTTCGGTATATTGGGCCCGCGAGTAGTCCAGCTCCACGCTCGACTCCAATTGGGAGAGGAACGACGCCGAAAAGTCCACGGGGGTCTCTGGGATAAACACCTTGGTCTGGGATTTGGAAGGAGAGTTGCCCATTGTGTATGGTTGGTTGTATCTCACTGGTTGAAAAAACCAATGGAGGTGGTAGCGCGGGGTGGGGCTTATATGTCGGACGGTCTCCCATCTTGTCCCTTCATGGATACCGACTGTTTGGTCCCCCCCCTCCGGTTCTCTACGGTAGAGCCACATCTCTACCGGGGGTCCTATCCTCGAAAGACCAACTTTGCTTTCCTTAAACTGCTCCAGATCAAGACCATCGTGTCGCTTACCCCAAATCCCATCACCAGTGACACTGACATTGGTCTCTATGAGTTTGCCCAGGCCAACCGGATCGAGATGATCCACCTCGAGTGTGCTCCTGCTGGTAAGGGTAAGAAGCGAGGGGTGCCATTGGATTATTCTACTATCCTCTTAGCGTTGCATTATATCATTCATTCCAAGTATGCCCCCGTTTACGTTCATTGTGTCAATGGGGGTCAGGTGACGTCGTTATTGGTGGCATGTCTCCGCAAGCTTCAGTTTTGGAGTAGTATTACCATTTTTAATGAGTTTATTAACTTTGCTGCCTCGATTACCGTCCAAGATCGGAAGTTTGTGGATGGGTTTCAAGGGGAGGTGGTGGTTGATGAACGGGACAAGGCGATGTGGTTATGGCTGGGGATGTCCAAAGGGGTTGTTGAGCGACATCCTAATATTCGGATTGCCATGGCCAATTAGGTGATATGTGAGGGTCTATGAGGGACCGATGATGATGAAAAGTAAAGAGCTGGCTCTCATGCTATAGATGGTATGTATTAATATACTGACTTGTGATTTGAGGGGATTCTTGATAGGCCTTCTAGAACCCTAACCTTACCTTTCTAGCATTCTTGCTGACCTTGTAAAAACCTTGAGGATATTCTTCTAGAACCCTTATTCAACCTTCTAGAATTGTTCCCGATCCCTTCTAGAATCCATTGAGAATGTTTCTAGTCTTCTCAACCAACCGTTCTACAACCCTTATTCGTCTGCCCCCCACTAGTTAACCCGTGCGTAAAACAAACAGTAGGCATTCCTATTCATCACCTGGTCCGGCCGGCAGTTGTAGGTGATCTTCTCATCATCAAAATAACACCACTTTTTCGTCTTGCTATCACTCTGCTTATGAACATAACTAGTATAATGTCCAGTAGTCATGTTGCCAAAATGGTTGGCAACCCCATAAAGCTTATACCTGAATGGCAGCTGCTGATTGCGCAAGGGCATATCCCGAAGATGACCTTCTTCTTCCGCCACCGACATACTGGTGGTATCACTAAGTGATGTCCCCACCTTACCCGTCCAATACTGGGTCAAATCAAGGACGTCATTGACGGGGTAGGTGACAAAGGTATCGAGCTTATTAAAGTACCCCCGCAGGTCAAGCTTAAATCGCTTCAAGTGGATGATAAGTACCTGGGGAAGTCGGGTGATCTTGATAGTCTTAGTCAGCTTAGTCTGCCGCTTGCACTCGGGACACTTCCACTTGTTATCCTCATCCAAGAGCTCAGTAGTTGTATACTCACGAATAAGCGTATCCAACAGTACCTGGGATGGCACTTGGTTGCCTATTCCCATGGGAATGGGCAACGACAAGATCAGAAATGCATTATAGGTGGTGGAGGTGGCTCCACACTCGAGACAACGAAGTTGAGACAAGTGCTGACCCTGAAAGTAGTCAACAATCACTGAAAAGTTTAGACGAAGGTACCGCTCCCATTCAATGGTCAGTGCCAACCGGATGGGAAGTCGTTCCCGGGTCTTTTCTTCATCGGGACTAAGTTCCATGATCCTCTGGCGCTCCTCCACCCCCGTCACCGATGGCTGGTTCAAGTCTTCGTGGAGACGATCCAACATAAAGTCAAGAAACTCAATACAGTCCTGTTGATCCGAAGTGGCAAACTGGTGGTTGGGCAGGAGCAGCCCCATCGCCCGCTTAAAGTCGACCGGCAGAAATTGGGATCCGTTCTTGGCAAACATTTGTCGAAGCAACTCAACAAACTGGTTGGTCAAGATCCCTTTCGTTCCCAACTTGTTGGTAGTATTGATATGGTCTCGGTAGCTCATCGCCAAAGGCACTACCAGCGTGCCCAAATTGGGGAAGAAGAAGTTGGTCAACTGGGGGGTGGCCCCAAGGCACTGGATGATACAATTCATGTAGCACAGGTTGCCCAAGTTGTAAAGACCAGTGACGTAGCGGTCAAGGAAGAGTGGGTCCAGCTTAACCAGACATGGTTTAGGGAGATCCTTGGTTATACCTGGAGGAGCCTTCAACGTTATTGACTTGGTGGTAGCAGCCTGTTTGGAAGCCTGTTGAGCTGGAGCACTTGCTGGTACCACTGGTGGCGCCAATGCCAGAGGAGGTAGGCCATATGACCGACTAGGAGTTCGTTGTACTCGTGGCGGCGATTTGGCACTTGCCAAGTATTCGCCAAAGTTGGTGAGATACTTTTCATCCTTTTTCACCGGTGGTAGTGATGATGGTGATCCATTGGCCGTGGCAGGTTTGGCATAGGATGAGTTACGGCTGAGGGACGGCGCTGGGGGAAGAATCATCGGCGATGCTGGAGCAACAATGCCCTGAGAACCAAACTGGGAAACCCACGCTGTTAACCCACCATTAACGTAGGCCGGATTCTTTTTCAATGGGCCCTGGGGGTCACTCATGATTAAATCAAATAACCGCCAGAATGGGGGCGGCAGAACGTCAATCCGACCAAGGTCAAGGGTATAATCCAGATTATAGGCAATTACGTAATCATAATCCCGTAGCTTAAGCCATCTCTGGTACTGAATACTCAGCAAATGCAATTGTAATTGTTGGTTAAGTTTGGCAAACGACAGTTCCAGCAGCAATACAAACTCGACCCATTCCGGATCAATGTGTACCACTTCACCATAATTCATTTTGCCCTGGTCATACTTGTGTTTTGACTGGTAATCAATCACGAGCACCTTTTCGTGCTTCAAATGGCCAGCAGCTGTTAATGGCAGAAGCAGCTGGCGCCATTCAAGCAGGGGTAATGAGTCGGTAGTTAGCTGGCGAAACCGAGCGGCTAACGCATCCTCAGGTACCAAAAACTGTTTGATTGCTTGGTAAAACTGGTGGTTCTTTTGGAGATTATCTTCGATCTGGTTAACAAAGTCGCCTAAACTAGCATCGTGGATCAGCTTGACTACAAGAGTGGTCACCTGATATATCTGATAGTATAACTGGTAGTCACAGTACCCCACTCTGTCCACCAGCTGCTGGAGTCGCCTCATGGCTTCGAGGCCACTGATGCAATAGCAGACGAGATCCCGAGGTTTGGATAGTCGGGACTTGACTGAGGTGACGGTCTTGAGCACCTCCTTCTCAAGGAGATCGGGAGACAGCGCCACTTGGGCGTCGCCCCGGAGAATTGGCATGGTCATGGTGATGGTGGTGGCAAGGGTGTGATCTCGCAGGTGAGGTGCAGCACCGGGGTGGCTCACGTGTGCGGTCATGTGATTCAACACTTTTTTACAAAGATTAGCCATGTTTAAACGCCCGGTACTGACCACCGCCAAGACGGTGCTGAGTGCCGCTAAGACAGTTCAACAACTTGATCTCATTCCCAAGGTGCCAGCCAACTCCACCGTGTTTCTGCTTCTTCAGCCCACCGGCCGTATCCATTTGGGTAATTATCTCGGAGCAGTAAAGTCTTGGAAGACAATTTCGGAAGCGGAGTCCCCCGGAACTCGCTACATTTATGGGGTGGCTGATCTTCATGCCATTACCCTTCCACAACAACCGGCTCAACTCAAACAGTACCGGATGGAGGCTGCCGCCAGTGTGATTGCCCTGGGGCTCGACCCCGAAAAGTGTATTATCTTTCACCAATCATCGGTACTGGCCCATACTGAATTGATGTGGATCCTCACCTGTCTTACTGGCATGGGTCAGCTTAATCGAATGACTCAATGGAAGCTGAAGAGTCTGACTGGAGATGCCCTGCTGATTGAACAAGAAAATGTTCTTGAAAAGGTCAAGACGGGGTTATTTACTTATCCTGTACTTATGGCTGCTGATGTATTGCTCTATAACTCTACTCATGTCCCGGTGGGGGATGATCAGCTGCAACATTTGGAGTTGACCCGACAATTGGCCACAATGTTTAATCACCATTATGGTACCAATCACTTTGTTGTACCCACTACTCTCTTATCACCTCTGCACAAGATTCTTAGTCTTCGTAACCCGGCCAAGAAGATGTCCAAGCTGGATCCTGATCAAACGGCGTGTGTTTATGTTACCGATGACCCCGATGTCATTGCTAAGAAGATTAAACGATCGGTAACTGATTCAATTCAGGGTCCCATTTACTTTGATCGTCTCCATCGACCAGGGGTATCCAATTTGATTGCCATTATTGCTGGGTTATCCAATAAATCCATTGATCAAGTGGTGGAAGAAATTTCGTGGATGCAAAACCATAAACAATTGAAGGATTATGTCATTGAGCTTTTAGTGGAAGAATTTAGTCAAAAACGTCATTTATATGATCAACTTATTGGTAATAAGGATTATTTGACGACGGTATTAGCTAATGGTACCGCCAGAGCGGAAGAAATTGCCATTCCCAACTTGAAAAAGATTAAACAAATCGTGGGAATGGATTAAAATTGTATACACCTTAACCTTGTAAATAGTAAAGTCGTTGTCTTGTCAAAAAATTCCAATTTTTCACCACATTTAAACATTTTTTTGCAGCCATTTCGCGAGTGAGAAGATCAAAATTTGGGAGAGAAAATGTAGTGGCGATTAAATTACCTACGAAAAAAGATCAACAAACTTCCCACCCAACCACCCTCCCCTTGATATTATCCCACTTTGTCCTATTGTCAACCCCCCTTCCGTCAATTCCTCATTCCACACGCATCGCGAAGGGATTGATCGCGTCAATTGTTCGACAGCCCTGAGCAACCGTTTCATGTTAACAATTGGGTTGGGTCGATTCAGAAATGTAAACACGAAACTTACCCGAAAAACTAACCATAGCCAAACCATACTAATAACCACACCAATCGTCTTCCCCGTCACTGCCGGTTAACTTCCTAGCTCGCGTGCAGTTTACAGGAGGCTACCAAGATGATACAGCCATGGGGCGGCAATCCACATCGTTACCGCCTAGGAATAATCTGATACCAAATCATCTGGTTGCCCTGGCCTGCACTTGAGCCAAAATTAGACTTAGCCATCAGGGCTCAAGTAAGCATCGACTTCATCCTGCCATTTTCTGCCTAGAGAAACCATGTTTCTAACAAAAATATTATCAATTACCTCAATAAATAACCTGCTTTAACCCTTGGTCATCTCTCGCTTTACCAGCCATCGACCACCGACACGTCCGGCTCATGTAATGCGTCACGTCTGAAATCAGGTCTGGTGCGCGTCCCGTGTTGTTTTGATAAACCCATCGTCTCAAGCCAGCAAGAGCGACCGAAAAAGTTATTGCTAACCACATCTTGTCGAGGTCAAACGAGAATGACAGAGACCCGCTTGATGCAAATCAAGGTGTTGTATACCTTTGATGACTCGCAAACCCCTTATTTGTTACGGTCGAGTGCCCAGTTCCCTATTCGATTGGCGACGATTGAAGATGCCAATGGGGATCAAATGACGGTGGGAGGGATTGACTTGAAGACCTGTGCCAATCAGATTGTACAGGGATCTCCTGATAACTTCAAATTAGATATCCATGACTATGCCGTTTACTACAAAGACATTACCGAACAACCCGACGAGCCGTTCGTTGGCCATGGCAACCTTAGCCATTATATCAACGGCACCACTCTGAAAATGGTGGCGGGGCGGGTGTGTCAGAATCTTAGTGCCAGCGTGTTATTTGGCGGCGACCGCCCGGCTCTGTGGACGCTTGAAGTGAAATTGAAATTGAATACCATTGAACGCAGCGGAGGACGCACCCGCGACCCGGGAGTAGCCCCTAACTCCAAACGCCCTCGAGTAGCGCTGGCGGTGCCAGTGGTACCGGTCAAGGCCACTCGAACGAAATCATTACCGGCGTTCCCCACCCCTCCGGCGCTTTATTCCATCATGACCGCCGACAAACAAAGCCGGGGGTCCCGCTACGACCAATCCCAAGTCAAGGATCGGTTCAAACTGGGCATCATCGATCGCTCTCGACCGCTGGCGGCACCTCGGGGGACGCTGGGACGGGCGATGCGGTCGCGGCTGGTGATGATCCCCCAGCAATCGCTGCCGATCCAAGAAGAACCGTACCTGGATGATAGTGACGATACCGAATACCGTGAAACTACTCGGGTCGACGATGTCGACGTGGTGCCGTCGCCGCCTAGGCCATTGCTGGCGTTACCTGACGCCGACGTGTGGGATCTGAAACGGTGCCATTCAGTGGCGGGAAACAGCCTTCCCGAAAACCATGGTCTCCAGTGTCTCAATAACAATTGCTGTGCCGTGGAATCGCCCACGTGGAGGTTTATTGAGACCGAGTACCACTCCAACTTTCATGAAATTGCCCGTGAAGACGGCAAGTTCAACAAGGACCTCTACCAGGGGATGTTTGGTCCCTTGTGCAATGCATGCTACCTCTTTTTACGGGCAAAGGGATTCATGCGACCCGAGGCAGTGGTGAGAAAGTACTTGCAACTGAAAAAGTACAAGGGCAAGGAAGAAAAAGAGGAAAAGGAAGATGTTAGCCAGAGGTCAGAAATGGCGGCCAAGGAAACGTCGCTCCTGGCGGTAGCTCACCGCAAGGCGTCGTTATTGGCGCTGCTGCTGCCAGTAAAGCAGCCATTCCGCAAGCCAAAGACCCCCAACGATTTAGACACTATTATTGGACCATTGACCGATATTGACATGCCGCTGGACGCGGGGTTCACCCCGCCGGTAATGGCAGAAAAGCTCAATACCACCCTAATTAACATTGATGAAGTTACCAATGACGACAAGGAGAATTTGCCCCCCACCAGCCATGACCATGATATGGCCCAATTTGAAGCATTAATTGCCAATTCTCTCGAAGCCACCAAAAACGGCGACCCTGCCGATTGGTTTGGTATGTTTGGCGAAGGATTAACCCCCCTTGATGACGACAAGATTAATAACCACATGCCGTCACTGCCGGTGGCCGATAAGTCCTCGCCTACTCCATTTGCTGCTCGCACTGATACTGTCATGTCGTGGAATCAGCAACAACGATCGACCCCTAGCACTGAGATTTATGACGAAGAAAAAATTTAGCATTAGCATACGCATATTTAATGAATGATGAATTCGGATAGAGATGTCCCTTGACGCTGGGGCCATTGTAGCCACCCTCATCACAAAGGAGGGGTAAAGCCGCACTTGGCTGCAAATCAATATGCAGGTCATTTATCCCATGTCAACACTAACGTCACGATCAAAACATCATATATATTCATTATTGTCGCTATCTAAGTCATTCAATCATTATGGTCACAATACTCAAAGGATCATATCCTTCTTTTCCCAACCCGTCCCCCGAGTAACCTTCAACCCGTGATTGGGCTCAGGCTTGCCCGGGTTTACCTGTAATGCAAACGGGTTACGGTCGGTCTTTTGAGTCAAGTTGGCAAGAGTATGGTTAACCTCTCTGTGTTTGGCTTCATCGGCTCTGATACGGGCCACAAGATCATAAAATGTCAGCTTTTCATTAAGCTCAGACCAGTATTGGGTGGCAATAGTGGGCAACTTAATGTTATTGAATCCCTTTAATTCATTCTTTTCAAGTTGGTGCAACAAGTGAGTATAGGTGGCAACTGCCTCTTCCTCCAAGTACCCCACCACCCGATGACAAAACTTTGGCCGGACCAAGTAGGCAAAGAAAAACACATTGGTAAAGATGCCTTGGGCAACGTAGATGATAGAGCGAGTAAACCACAGGGGTTTGCCGAGCTTGATAAATGTCAAGAGGTGCATCCGTTCATTATAAGCTTCATCAAGCAACGTTTCAATCCACGCCTTGTCCCGCTTTAATAACCGAAGCGAGTGAAGATGACGAATAAATGATGCAACCATCCCGGGAACCCCTGCAATTGATTCGAGGAAGATCACTCTTGTCAACCATTTGCCTTCATTCATTTCGTAACGGGTGCCCTTGAACGTTTCATCCAAGTTATCACACTTTTTGTACCCAGTGACAAAGTCAAATGAGCTCCGAACAAACTTAATGGCACCACTGGCAACTTTATCACCCATGGTGACTGGGGTCCGGTGCTCAATCTTGACCAGATCACATTCAGCATCCGTCCATTCGGGATGAGGGAACAACGGATGAGAGATAAACTTGGTATCGTCATGGTTTAAGATTTGTTCGTTATCATAAACCTTGGTCCGAATATCAAGCATGGGTGGGGTCGTTTTGATGGGAGGGGTCGACATGGTGGTCGCCATTCTGGCGAACAGTCTCATCGAAGTAGGAGAAACACGAACTGATCTCGCAAGCATTGGTAATGTTAATTGTTAATTGTTAATTGTTAATGGAGTATTTAGGAAATGTCATTTTTCTTTATTTATATACTACAATTTCAGGGCAAACACGGTCTTTGGTATAGTATTTGCTCACAATCACGAGATGAGCAAATTTGACCAAAACAGCCAGGGAAAAAGTCCTGAAATCACAAAGACACTAGTAAATGCTAGGGTAAATCCCTGGACCATTCCCATGGCTCCATCTTCTTCTAGCCTTCGTTGATCGGGGTATGGTTGGGTACGGCAGTAACCGGAGTTCCTTGGTTATGTGCACTGCGCATTTGGGAACAAACCGGTCACGTTTAGATGGTTCCGCCGTTAATGTCCGTTGCAAGCCTGACTCATAAGCGAATTTGGCGTGCCGCAGGGGTTTGAGCCAGCCAATAGAAGGGAGGGAAGGGAATAGAACATCCCGTCGGAGTTCCCCCGAAGGCGGTAGTGAAATCTACGCTAAATTCGATCATAACCGTTTATTGATTATGTAAGTGGCTGTTGGATGTTCCGTTTATTGATGATCTAAGTTGCTTTTGGATTTTTGGTTTCTTGGTTATGGAAGTTTCTTTTTGGATGTTCCGTTTATCCGAACGCCATTGACACAAACCTGGAATTTGATGAAAAACTTGCAATTCATGGCATCGCGAGTTCGAATCGCGACCACCACAAACATGTGCATGAATTTAGACTTAAAGCCTCAAGGCGGGTTGTTATCAGACGAGATTTCTTTTCGGTATCTGTTGCCACCTTCACCATACTGATAGCACAAGTACAATAGCAATGGTGGGGACTGCCATCACCAGGAACGATGCCGTGTCGCCTATGGCGGCTACTCCCATTTTAGCAAATTACCCACTTGTTAGCCGAAGTTCGGCACCAGACGAGGCTGATACCCCTCAGCATCGGGGGGTGCCGATGAAGTATGTAGTGTAGGTTGGGGAAGGTGACAGCGTAAAAACGAGCTCACCCAGCAGAAAATACGGGCTGCAGGGTGTCAACCTCAGTGCTAAGTACCCCGGCTGTTGTAATTGGCCCCCCACATCGCTCGAGACCCCTCCGGTACCGCAATGCCTACTGCTGTGTTATCATCCACCATGTAAGTTAACAAGGCACTTTCCCAAAACGGTTGAGGGTCTAAGGCATTTTCGACGGTGTGCAGGTCATTTGCTGGTTGTATGCAGTAGGTAGCCATTATTATTTTTTACGGTTCAATCTCATCGAATAGAGGTGACTGATTTACTCCGCAGTTTTTTCTTTGTCATGCCTACGGCTGCAATGATGCATAATATATAGCGGAGGGATGGCCGATAGTAATTTTTTCTCAATCGCAACCATTTGGTCATGAGGTTTCTGTTTAACAAGCCCAAGCCTGAGGAAATCAATGTGCCAATGTCGGCGCTAGAAATCGAGCTGAAGCTCTCCCATGTCCAATCACACCCTCGGTCATCTCATGCCGTAGAAGGGTCGCTGAGTGGCATTGATTCCCATATTCTGGGGTTTGGTGCCGACCACGAAAAAAAAGGTGAAGATTATGTTTCGGACCTTGAAGTCGACGAAGAAAATAAGCACAACACTGAGGTTGTTCGGGACTTGAAGCCGAGACAAATCTCGATGATTGCCATTGGTGGTACCATTGGTACCGGGTTGTTCATTTCCACTGGGTCTACGCTTAAGTTGGCTGGTCCCGCTTCGTCGCTCATCTCGTTTGGGGTGATGACTTCGTTGGTGTATGCTGTCACTCAAGCGTTGGGGGAGATGGCCACCTATATCCCTGTCACTGGGTCATTTACTCAATTTGTGGCTCGGTGGGGTTCACCAGCACTTGGGGCTGCCAATGGTTGGAACTATTGGTTTTCTTGGGCCATTACCTTTTCGTTGGAATTATCAATTGTGGGACAAATCATTGAATTCTGGACCCATGCCGTGCCATTGGCGGCATGGATCTCCATCTTTTTCGTGCTCATTCCTCTTTTCAATATGTTCCCCGTCAAGTATTACGGGGAGTTTGAATTTTGGCTTTCCTTTATCAAGGTGATTGCTGTGGTGGGGTGGATCATTTATGCCCTTTGTATGATGTGTGGTGCCGGTAAGACTGGTCCCATTGGGTTTAGATATTACCACCATCCTGGTGCCTGGGGTCCTGGTTACCTTGTTAAGCACCATACTGGTACTGCTCGGTTTTTGGGGTGGTTCAAGTCATTGATTCTGGCGGCATTTACTTTCCAAGGGTGTGAAACGGTTGGGATTGCTGCTGGTGAATCGAAAAACCCCCGGAAAACTTTACCCCTGGCCATTAGAAAGGTATTGTTCAGAATTTTGGTATTTTACGTCTTGTGTATGTTCTTTATTGGGGTGTTGGTACCCTGGAATAACGATGATCTCAACAATTCCAACACCGCTGGGTCTCCATTTATTATTGCCATGACCATTAGTGGTACCAAGGTGTTGCCCCACATTTTTAATGCCGTCATTGTTGTTACCGTGATTCTGGCAGGCAATTCCAACGTCTACTTGGGATCGCGGATTCTTTATGCCCTTGCTGAGTCCAAGGTGGCTCCCAAGATCTTCATGTGGACCAACCGGTGGGGTGTCCCCTGGTTTTCCGTATTGTTCACCTCGGCGTTGGGGGCGTTGGGTTACTTGGCGGTGTCTAATCTGGGGGCAGAGGCATTTGATTGGTTGTTGAGTATTTCCGCATCGGCCGGGTTGATTGCCTGGGGGGGTATTGCCTTTACTCATATCCGGTTTATGAACATTTTGAAGTCAAGAGGCATTTCTCGGGATTCGTTGCCATTCAAGGCGATGTTTATGCCGTGGGCCTCCTACTACGCTTGTGGGTTTATCTTTTTGATCGTTTTGTTACAAGGGTTTGATTCGTTTTGGGAATCGGGTACCGACTTTGCTTCCACCTTCTTTACCAATTACATTTCCCCGATTCTCTTTGTCGTGTGCTGGATCTTTTTCCACCTTTTATTCAACGGCAAGAATTCATTAAACTGGCGCACTTTACTCATTCCTCTCGATGAATGTGACATTGACACTGGTGCCAGAGACGTTGATGACATTGACTATGAAGAGGAAGAACCACCAAAGAACCTTTGGGATAAGTTCTGGAACATCATTTCCTAAATCCCATCTGCATCACCGCTATGTAGCTTGTCATATATATTAATGAACTAATGATTGTAAACTTAGAAATTAAGCAACGCTTCGTCGGTGGCCACCTCCACCTCCAAACCCGGGATGGCAATCAGGTGGACTGGGGTTCCCATATCAAGCAAGAGTTCCATATTGGGGTTGGTACGGTGATATTCTTGTCGCACTTCGTCTGAGAATGCCCCCAAGGTGTGGTTTTCCAATGCCAGGTCCAAGTCGTGGTGTAACTGGTCGATATTGCTAGCCACGGCTACCAGAGACAGGCTTCGCAATTCTGACACTTCTTGTTTAAGTTTTTCGAGGTACAGTTGATCCATGGCGCCCTCGTCGACCAACCTGGGTGATTGTTGGTGCTGAGGGGCCATTGCTTGTCGCATCCAGTCCAAGTTTTGTATGAGTTCAGCACACACCACTGATTTGAAGGTGAGGGAGTACAACCCGCCTTCTGTGGTAACCCCGTTCACCACTGATGATGGGTAGTTTGTGAGCGTGGCGGTGGGACTTTCAAGTTTTGTCACGGGGATTCCAGCCATGGTGTTGGGAGTGGATGAAAATCGCGAAGTATCACCAACATGGGCTACAAACCCAGAAATGGGGAGAGGAGGGACCAAGGGGAAAAATGGGGAAAAGGGGGGTGATGGTATATTCGATGACCAAAGGGAGGAACGTTTTTGGGTAGAAATCAAATATTCTAATATTTACTTTTATTTCTGAAGTTTATCGTGTTCATCCAATCGGTATAGTATAACTGTGGGGAAGATAGTCATTAAAGAACAAGTAATGGTCGAGGATTCGTAACAAGAGTACATCAGTTGTATTCAGGTGAAATTTAGCAAGATTTGAGCATTTCTATGAAAGGTAATAGTTATCCTTTACCATCATTAATATCTCCGATTTGAAATTCTCATTTTCTACAAATGTGAAAGAAAACTCGTCCCCTTTATAAACACAACTTTCACCATCATTTGGCATTAAATCGAATTTAATTATCCCCCACTACTCCCATTCTAACACCTCAATTCAATTTTGACTTGTCAAAATCTCCTGATCCTAATGAAAATATGCATTATGACTATGAACTTTGCAACGACTCCTCAATGCCGTCAATATACCCGTCTATATCCTCCACCTTGAGCCCACACAGAAGCGAAATAAGCTTACGGTATTTATACATCTTATCATCGACACCAAAGTGCTTGATAGCAGTGACTAACGCTTCCATTAACTCGGCGCGTTTTAGTTGGAGATGAGATAATTCCTGGGCATACAGCCATTGTTCTTCGCTGGCGAGTTCGTCGTTATCGGCATCGTGGCCCGACTCCACCCGTTGCTGCTCCAATTGATCCACCAACGATGCCACCGCCACTGATTGTTTCTGTTCCATGGCCAACCGCACCTGGGATTCCACGGTGGCCACTTGGGCGCCATACTCATCGATGACTTCACCAAGCTTATCCTTTCCTTTTGGTAAATCGTTCATGTCGCAGGGTTCAATGCCGCCGGCGGCCAACGTCCGGATAAACACCGCCTGGGTGATCCGGTCCGTCTTTTGTTTCGCTGCTACTTGAGTCTCAAGCTGGGCAATCTTCGTCTCCAATCCCTTCATCTCTTTGGCGTAGGTGTCGGCCAAAGAGCTCACCATGCCCGTGAGCATGGTCAGCAAATCGCTCAATCCCAACGGCGCCATCGTTGGCCCCACTAACTTGCCCTGATGAAGCTTGGGGGCCTGAGGACGATGTGTTGATATCAGGGGAGGGTGACGGCTGCGTCGTTCGGGGGTCAGGTGCTCGGAAATCACCGCAAGCTTGGCCGCCGGCGTCAGCATCCCCATCGCCAATGGCGACGCCAGCGGCTGGGTCTTGGAGGGAAGGAGGGGGACAATGTTCGATGGTGCCGGTGCCGGCCCCGCAACCATTTTGCCGTTGATTTGATTCTCCTTATTCTCCAACTTATCCAAATGAAGCTTATCGACGCCCACATCGTCATCGCTAACGCCATCAGGAGACTGGGACCGCTTTTGCACCGGAGTATTGAGTACGAATTGGTCTTGCAACTCGCTAAAGAACGTCTGGGGCTGCTGGGGCTTTTGCATGTAATCGATCCATCCCATTTGTGTCATCACTTCGGCCGCGGTTTCCTTTTGGCTATTTTCCAAGTCATCCCGGGCCCGATTGCGTAATAGCAACTCACACACCTCCCGGCACCCCAGCTTGGCCGCCAAATGCAAACAGGTATCGCCATTAACGTCCTGGTGATTGACAACATTGGCCAACAAATCCACCTGCTCGTTGCCTTGCAGCATCGACTGAAGACGGCCAAGGCATATCGTCAAGTAGTATTTAAGCAGGTCAAGCTTGGTAGTGACCTTGGAGAACTGACAGAGGTAGTGTAATGGAGTTCGTCCATTAATGTCGGTGTTTGAGAGACACTTTTCCAAGAGCTCCAACACCTGGGGGAAGTTTTTGAGCTCATAGCAATTATTAAAGCTAATGAGCTTCAGCAAGGGGTTGAGGCCAAACGTATTGACGGCGAGGACATTGGCGCCCTTTTGTACCAACAAATGGATCATCTGGTAATTGCCAATCAGCGCCGCCCAGTGCAAGGGAGTGTGGCCCTCATCATCGATGGGCTCATTAATGTCAAAGTCAAACGGAGGGTTGTAAATAAAGTAAGGAATGTCGGCATTGTCTTCGGCAAAGAACTTGAGCAATTGCGCCAGGTACAGAACGTCTTCCGGGTAGAACATTACTGGCTTGACATCGTCTTGCAGCAGAAGCAGAGTATCGCTCTCCTTGGTGGCGACGGCCACTTCGTCCTGGGACCAAGTGCCATTGGTCAGTTGGGACAGCATCCGGTCAAATGGAGGCCCTGGTTGGAATTGAGGCGGCATTCGTGATTGGGGAGGAAGATTGTGGCCACCAAGGGCCACCGGTGGTTGTTGGGATGGTTGAGGATGAGGGGGAGGGGGAGCAAAGTGACCAGTGATGGGCGGCCCCGGCTGTCCTGGTGGCGGCGGTCTCACCAGTTGCATTGTCATGGGAGGGCCCCGCTGTTGCTGCTGCTGCTGTTGTTGGAACTGATGGGATCTCACCCGCTGGATAAACTCCTGCTGCTGCTGATGCTGGGGCGGCACCATATTGGCCATGGGCGGCGGCGCCGGCTTGAACCCATAACCTGGGGGCGGTCCCATTTGCTGAGGGGGCAGCATATACACATGAGGCAGCTGGAATTGAGGCAGGAATTGAGGCACATGTGACGGAGAGAACCCTGGCGGCGGCGCCATTGGTTGGTGAGGGGGAGGGTTGGGATCAAGCCGGTGTTTCTTGGTCGGTGTTTCCTCGGGCTTTTTCACTCGCTTGGTGTATCGCCTCTTAACTGGGGTGGGGTCCTTGGTCGTCAGGTTATTCTTTTGCTTTGCTGGAATATGAAGGTTTGGGTCCAGTAAGTCCAAAAAGAGCACTGGCGCCTGGTCTGCGGTGACTCCATAGAGGGAAGCTAACTTTTGAGCATCATCCAACGGGATCCACGTACCCTGGAACCGACCAAACCCCCCCTGGACCTTTTCGTGGCGGCCCTGTTGCACCCCCTTTTCCAAAATCTTGGTGCGCTTGGCTTTGGGGAAATTACAACACTTGAGGATCTGAGTGGCATTGACCCAGTCGTCCTTACATCTCCGCATGATTGGCAGGTCATTCATCGTACACTCGTACACCTCAGTCTTGATGTTAGTCAATGCTAAAGACGCGTTTGGCGTCGAGCCGGCGCCGGAAGCGCCGGCACTTGCAGCAATAGGAGTTGGTGGTACTCCATTAAATACATACGTTCGAGTAGGTCGCTCGGAACACCCGCGGTTCTCCTTCTGTCATCGCCTCTGCTCTGGTGTGTCCAGCTAACATCCGCCAATTTTCGAATGAGGTAGGGAGTGCGACGGACGAGGTGCGTGTATACAAGGCATACGCGTAGGGGGCGTGTATCCCAGCAACGGTGGCAGCAACAAAACCAATGGCTGGGGGTGGGAGGTTAGGAGGCCAGCCGGGATGAGCGGTTGGGGTGGACAGGGGATTGGGGCGGCTGGTACCCGTTGGTTTTGGTTATTTTTAGTTAGTAGAACAGAGGGTAGAGGTGTTCCTAATTGGTGTGAGGCGTCTCTCAGCTGGTAGCGAATCATTGGTTGGATTGCTTAATGGTGGCTATTAATGGAGACTGGTTGGCGGTGATGATGGTTGAATGGGGTTGGTTAGGGTGGCTATTGTTAAGTATTTGCTAGTGAGTGGTTAGAAACTGAAGGGGGTTACTCGATTGGGAAGGACCCTGAAGTCCGGGGTGGACCCTGAGTGAGTGGAGGTGCGGGTGAGGTTACCCGGTAAGGTGGTAGCACGAGGATCCGAGGGTTTACGAATGTTTCCACCACGGTTGACTAGATTGGATTAATAGAGTGCATCTTGGGAAAATGCGAAATGACGTATTGGCCAAGATCTTGAAGCGATCAGGGACGGAGGGGAACGGAACGAGAGGAAAGGGGGAAGAGGAGGAGGAGGTAAATGAGAGGGATATTGGGTAATATTAGGAACAACAACCAGTAATAACATGCATAGAGATGGTGGGGTGGAATTTAAGGTTAACGATGATTTTTTTGTAGTTAAAGTTGGGATTATTAGATACGAAAGTAAAGTGGAGATCAGCCACTTTAAGAGTAAAAATTGAGACATGCCGTGATGATCGGCATTGGGTAATTGACTTTAATTGTAAATCAATGGTATATAGCACGTGAAGTTGAACTGCAAAGTGAACCGCGGAGAATGATTAGATCAAATGAAAGAGGAATGATAATTAAAATAGGTATGGGGAAGCAATAGAACTTCATTACTAATATTTAAAAGTCACTCACTGTGATCAAAAAATAGCGACTAACTCCAAAGAGTTACTCTCGAAACCAGCTTCATGACACTTTCATGTAATCAATATAGAGATTTGGCATAATAACATTTTCCCACCGGCATCAGTTAACGAGGGATTCTTTCATCGGTGACCAATTTTAGTTAAAATTGATCAATGGGTGTCTCCCAGTGTCTTAATCTAGCAACCTATGACTCTGAATTGATTTCATTGGCCAACGCCATGGTCCAATAACCTTAATGAACTACCCTGTTTATATCTTGACATTGCCTACTGGTGGGGGTGGTATTCTTTTCAATTGATTGTTACTCAAATTCTTGTGTTAATTCCATCAAGTCCAAAGTGTGGCCAGGGTTACCATTGAGATACTTCCTATCTCTTCCATCAACCTGAACGATAACCTAATCATACACTTATATCACCTGTAATTATATTACCCTCTCGAAAATTCACTTATTTCTTCTTTTGGTAATCTCATTAAAAACATTAACAACAGTCTAACAAAGGCATCACAAAGCAATAAAAACTTGAATCATCAACATTTTTAAAACTAGGATCCTCAAACAATTTCCAACTTTAATTGGACAACTGGAAACGAGGGATAAACCCTTACTTACTCTAGGGATTATCAGATATTACTAAAAGACCAGCCTAACGGTCCATTGTTACAACTTGCGTAAACTAAGAATTATTAGTCATCATCCTCAACACAAACGTGGCCCATGTGGATTATAAAGTTACAAAATGACAATAATGCTGCTATTTTCATAATTTTAAATCAACACCGTTTACCAATCACCACTAACATATAGTAAATGACATACATCTCATTAATTAAAGTGCCAATAAACTTCTCCAATTCCATACTAACACCCACCCTTTTCTTTCCATGGTTGCCAAATCTCATCAACTTAGTCAAATCTCAATTATTAATCACATCTCGAATAAACTAGAAATAAACTTATAGATTCAAACACGGCCAGGACCAAAGGCCACAGACAACACTCCTTGATGCCACCCTTCTTACTCCGGGCCGTCCTCCTTTTGACATTATCCACTAGTTACAATCAACCCATCAGTTTCACGTCATCGCAATTTATATCTACACCTCGTAAATCCAAAAGTACCAAACTACCAAAACAATCTAATAAAATAAAAGCACCACTCGCTACCTGCTACCTCCCCATCACTGTCTAGGGTTCACCTAAACCGTGTCTGTGAGCTCAAATCAGCCGCACTATTTGATGGCGGAGCGATAACTGCCTAAATACCAATGACAACACCACCACCCAAGAAACGGTTGGGCATGGAGCAGCCCCAGGCTGCCAATGTCACCGGTACGGTGGTGATGCTTGATGACCCCGATGACCTCACCTCCAAGGCATCGAGTGTGGTCAAACGGCTGGTGAGAGGGGTCATCCTCAACCCTCAACCTCACGATTCGCCCAACGATCCCCTAAATTGGCTGGTTTGGAAGCGGGACTTGTGTTTGTTGATTATTGGCCTACAACTGTTTATTGGTGGGGGCCAGTCGCCACTTTTGGCCGCCGGGATGAGTGGATTAGCCGCCGAGTTCCACAAGTCGCTTTCGACGGTGCTGTACCTCGTGGGGGGGTTCATGCTTTCGCTAGGGTTTGGCTCGGTGATTGCATCGCCTCTGGCAGTGTTGTACGGTAAACGGGTGGTGTATCTTGCTGGTATTTTGGTGTTTCTTGGTGGGTCGCTTTGGGGGGGTGCTGCCTCATCATTTGGTAACCTCATGGGTGCCCGGGTACTTTGCGGGTTTGGTGCTAGTCCCACTGAATCTCTTCCTAGTGCCACCATTGCTGAAATCTACTTTGCCCACGAACGGGCTTATCGGGTGGGAATCTATACCATGTTAATGTTGGGAGGTAAGAACATCATCCCGTTGCTTTCGGGGTTAGTGTTCCAGTATTTGGACCGCCACTGGTTATTCTGGATTCAACTGATGTTCTTGGGGGCCACGTTGGTGGCGACGTTCTTGTTTGTTCCCGATACATTTTGGGATCGGGAGCCATTGGCCGATAAGCGCTCGGAAGAAGAGACCCAGGCCGCTCGAGAAGTACGAGGGTACCAACCCCCAGAAGACCGTCCCAATGCATTTGCTCTTCGCATCCATCACACTTCGGGCGATGGCGAGTCATTGGCATCATCGGTGTCTTCAGCAGCAGCTCCGGTGGGTATCACCGATGATCGGGGGGTAGAAGAGAAGAAGCCATGGGTCAATGATCTTAAACTCACCTCGGGGTGCCAGTCCCCCGATGCATGGTGGATGGTGATGCTTCGACCATTCTATCTCTACACTTATCCCCACGTGTTATTTGGCTCATTCATTTACTGCTTTGCCGTGGTCTGGCTTATTGTCATCCTGGAAACCATTTCTGACATTTTCGTGGTGGGCTACGGGTATTCTAAGGTCAAGACAGCGTGCTTTTACATTTCTCCATTTGTGGGGGGATGTCTTGGTCTGGTATCGTGTGGGTTGATCAGTGACCGGTTATCCCGGTATATGGTCTCACGGAATCATGGTATTTATGAGCCAGAGTTTCGGTTGGTGATGATTTTGCCGTCGACAATCTTCATTTGTATTGGTTTAATGGGGTTTGGCTGGTCCACTCAACTCCATGATGCCTGGATTGGTCCAGTGATTCTATTTGGATGTCTTGGTTTTGGCTCGAGTATGGCATCCACTGCTGCCATTACATTTACTGTCGACTCTTATAAGATGTTTGCTGCAGAAAACCTCGTTAGTCTTAATTTTCTTAAGAATCTCATGGGGTTTGTGTTTTCATTGTTTAACAATCGGTTCAATCATGAAAAGGGTGGGAGGACAGCATTTGTGGTTTATGGGTGTATCCAGATTTTCTTGAGTTTATTTGCCATTCCATTATACATTTATGGCAAACGAATTCGTGCATGGACTGATCGGGTCCAACTCTTGCGAAAATTGTATCGCCATGACCAACCACCGTATCAGAGCAAGGGAGGAGACATTTCAACTTCTAGTGGTCTGGTTCCCGAGTTAGGGTAATGGCCAAATGAGGGTAGCGCCGAATATACTGTTGGAGCCGCTCGGCCACTGGTAGTTCTAGATCATGAACAAGTCCCACTTGTTCAATAATAAACAGACTCGCTAGGTTACCTGCCACACAGGCACTTTGCCAATCATTGGTAAGGTGGTAACCGGCGATAAATCCGCCACAAAATGAATTACCGCCGCCAGTGACATCTTTGACTTGATTTTGGTCAGTGATAAATGCAGGGAGGTGACGCACCCCAAGTGTTTGTTCATTGTGCGCATATAAATATGCTCCCTCGGCCCCACAACGAATCACCAACGCGCCATGGTTGGGAAGGGAAGATTTAAGTACGTGGACCACGGTTTCAACCCCTGTTACCCCACACAATGCCTGAGCCTCATCCAAGTTGGGGGTAAACACCGCTACTTTGGCCATTAACTGTTTCATGGCATCCAAATTGGTTTGGACACAATCAGTGGGTAATGGTTCGTAGAGAAATTTGGCGTTGGGATTTGCTGCCGTTAATTCATCAATAAATTGAACTGCACGCTCAGCCAGACAAATCAAATGGAACCATTGAGCGGTTCCAAGGCCATGAGCGATCAAATCCTGGGGGAAAATTTGTTTCTTTTCGGTGAGATAGTTAAAGTGACGGATGCCATTGGCATCATAATAATTAACTCCACGAGTAGTGGCACGGTGGGCATCTCTCCTAAATACAATTCCGTCCATTTTCCACCGATGCAACTTGGTGAGTTCATTGGCAGGAAAGTCGTGGCCAATGTCTATAATACCACCAAACTGGTGGCGGTTACCGCCACTGATGATGCCTGCTCCGGCGAGAAAGTATGGACCAGCTCCACCGAGGACATTGGTGAGACACGGACGGCCGTCGTAGTACTGGTTGTCGTCAATGATCGCCATTCCCATGGTAGCACCCCACATGTTATCTATCATATCAATGGTGAGGCTGAGGATCAGCTGACAACGCGTGGGGTAGACTAGGTGCAGGAAAGAATCACATATATAATTAGCCTCATTCCCCCCACCCGTATCGTAACCCAGGCACCACTTATGGCAGTTAGTACCAGTAATGTTGCGGGGATCGTTGCAGGTAAGAATCCCCTTGAGTACCTGGCGCTGTCGCCCTATGTGCTTTTCCTTTTCCAGGCTATCTTTATCCTATTGTTATGTTGGGTGATTTACTGGCCCCTCCGGCGGATCCAACAGCCCAAGGTGATTGCCGAGGTAATTTCGGGGATTTTGCTTGGTCCGTCAGTGATGGGTCATATTCCTGGATTCACTTCCACCGTGTTCCCCAAGGAATCGATCCCGGGGTTGACTCTCGTGGCCAATGTTGGGATTATTCTCTTTTTATTCATTGTGGGGTTGGAAGTTGACATTTCATTTATTCGTCGCCATTTCAAAGCAGCAATCTCAGTGGGTCTCATCAATATGGCCATTCCGTTTGGCCTTGGTTGTGCCATTGCCAAGGGGTTTTATAACCAGTACGTTGACCACGAACTGTCCACGATTCTGTTTACCACTTATATGGTGTTTATTGCCGTGGCCCTTTGTATTACTGCTTTCCCCGTGTTGGCGCGGATCTTGACGGAGCTCAACTTGATTGGCGATCGAGTGGGGACGATTGTGCTTGCTGCTGGTATCACCAATGATTTGACCGGGTGGATCTTGCTTGCGCTTGCGGTGACGCTTGCCAATGCTTCCAAGGCGGTCAATGTGGTTTATATTCTCTTGTTGACGGTGGGATGGTTCTTGTTCATGGTATACCCCGTGCGGATTGTCATGAAGTATTTGCTCACTCGGTTCACCAATGATATGGTTACTGGTGAACCCCTGCAACTGGCCATGCTTTTCATTCTCGTGTGCTGCTTTATCCTGGCGTTTTATACCGATTCCATCGGTATCCACCCCATCTTTGGTGCATTCATGTGTGGCATCATTATACCTCGTACTCGAGGCTATGCCGTCAAGGTTACCGAGCGCATTGAAGAATTGGTCCAAGTATTACTCATTCCCATTTACTTTTGTCTTGCTGGTCTCAATTGTAATCTTGGGTTGTTGAACCAAGGAGTGGACTGGGGATACACCATTGGTATCATTGCTTTGGCCATGGTGGGCAAAATTGTCGGTGGCTACCTTGCTGCCCGTCTTAATAAGCTCTTTTGGCGAGAATCGTTGGCGGTGGGGGTACTCATGTCGTGTAAAGGTATCGTGGAAATTGTTGTGTTGAACATTGGTCTCCAGGCCGGGATCATTTCTCAAAAAGTTTATTCCATCTTTATTGTCATGGCTCTTGTCACCACGTTTTTAACCACCCCGTTGGCCCTTTTGGTATACCCAGTTTCCTACCGTCAAAAGAGAGACGCCTACCTTCGTGGTGAAACTAATTGGGACGGTACCCCTCGTAAAGTGGACTCTACTACTTCATTACTGCTGCAAAATGATCATTCCATCTCGCTGCAGGCAGTATTTGATCTCGGCAGCTACTCCATCCCTCGAACCACCCTCTTGCTCAAGAATATCGATACCATCTCCTACCTTATGCAATTTGTCCAACTCTACATCAATAGTGGTACCAAGAATGATATTCGTGCCGTTCATCTCCGGGAGTTTACCTCGAGAACATCTCATCTTTTGGAGGCCCTGACCAATGTCCCCGATGAAGTGATCATTTCTGATGCCAACCGAGTGGAATTTAGTCAACTGTCGGCGATTCTCATGATTGTCAAGGCGTTTTCTGAAGTGCTGAACTTTGAGTGTCTGTTGAAGCTGGTTCTTTCGACATTTAAAAATCACGTTCACACCATTAATGATCTCATTGGTTCCAGCAACGAAATGTTGATCATGTCGTCGCGAGTACAAGCGTTTACTAATGACTCTAACGAATACTTATTGTGTGGCCAGTTGTTCCGTCAAGCCAACTGTCACTTTGGCGTGTTGTTGGTTAATGAAAAGTTTTCCAACTACCACCGCTATTCCACCACCGAGGTGACCAAGCTGGGAATTATTGAACTGGTGGAGGTGGAAGAAGACGATCTGACCATCTTGTATGGTGATGAATATGAGTCCCACTTGATTGACCCTAAACTGGTGAATATGATGATGTCCAATAGCAATATCATTGCTGCTAGTGACAAGTTGGCATTAACTATGGTTCACCGGTTCATTTCTCCAGCCACTACCCAAGTCAATGTGTTTATCAAGACGGGACTGCTCCTGCTGGCGGTGGACAGTGACCGTCAACACGAAATCACCCAATTGTTTATGGCGAAGAATCCACTGGTTAAGGTGAATTTCTTTACGTTTAAACAAAACTTGGCCAAGGAACTTGGCAAATACCACCCCAATATTCGCTCTGAAGTATTTGTTGTGGGTAATAATGAGGTGGTAAGCGACGGTGATGGCACGCCAATGTTTGATCCACTGGTGAATCAACTCGTTGACATTAGCACTCAATTCTCGTTTCACGTATTTGTGGTCAAGGCCAAGTAAGCCCAGCCCAAAAGCCGTATTAATTCAGGTTATCTTTATCTCGTGGTTGTTATCATCTCATCTCATCTCTTATCGCTGATAGCATTGTTGGTTATGTAAGCAACTCTCGTATCGTGTCAAGCGACTATCTCTGAGATTACAAGCCGCCGCCGCTGCGATGACGGAACCATTAACGGCGGTAGCGGCTCCGTAGTCTTGGCGCAACCGACACAATTTCAACTTGAGGTTACGCAATAGCCCTATGCCGGTGGCCATCGCTACGGCCGTCGTTGGCCCATGGTGGCAGTTAATTGCCGCTCACTCCGGTCGGCCGGAACCAACGGCGGCCCGCCAATCACCACTTCCTCCATCACCTCCATCATCACCATCCTAGCTTTTCTTTTACCCACCCCTCATAAAGCCGTATCTCCATGGCATTGATGGTGAAGGTAATTTTTGTGCCGTTCCAATGCCGCTTGTACCGGTTTTTCGACGATTGTCGCTTTCACCACCGATGGTAAACAAACGCCGCACATGCCCCACCAAACTACCTCTAAATTACAATCACCAACTCCCCTGCCTCTACTTTAATCCTCAGTGTCCTCTTAGCCTCATACCACTCTCACCTATAACCGTCGTCCCCTCATTCTCTCCACAAAAACTCGTGACAACCTGCACACAGTCTAGCCGCACTACCGAACTAGCATTTTAAGGAAAAAGTGTGGGCCACAGCTGGACCACACAAACATAGCCACCACCACCACTATAGGCACTGGTTGCTCAATATCGTGTACTTTTGACATTTGTCCCACCATCTAGACATCACTGAACATGAGTCGTGGAGGTGCAGGCAACATTGCCCACTCCCAGGCCCTGGCAGGGCCTCGAAGGGGCCTGGTGGCTTCTGGCGATCTCCACTCGATAAATCTGTCGGGGCTGTTTGGGGTGACTCCCATTCGGCTGAACCCGCTTCGTCCCCTGATGCTGAATAGACTGGGTATCTTTCCGGTGGGTCTGAATAATGGATTGACCCCGACTCTCCTGAATAAGAAAACGTACTACGCTACTGGTCGAGGAGGAGCCGGTAATATGGTGTCTTCTGATGAAAACCATCTGCCTCAACCCAAGGTGGTGAGTCAGGGAGAAAATTATCCTACTCTCCACACGCCAAAAGTGAGTACCGGACGCGGCGGCTGGGGTAATATGGTGAATAATTCCGATCCAAAACTTACAAGAAAACTTCAGGACGTCGATGGTGTACCCGACCTCACGGTGACCCCGCTGCATAAATCGATCCTGGTGGGGAGAGGAGGTTTTGGAAACATCACCACGACAAAACTGGCCCAGTCGCAACACCTGGGCATGGGTGTTAATACTCAAGTGTCTCCGGAACTCAATTTGTATACCATCCTGTCCCGAGGGAACGAATTGAAAAAGAAACGCAACAAGAGTTTCCTCGGCAAGCTAAAGGACTACTTTGGCTCGTAGCCCGTTGCATTTATAACGACATAGATGAATGAATGATTGAAAGTTAGTTTTCCAAAAACGTCCGCAACTTGGCCAAGGCCTTCAGCCGTTGAGAAATGGTGTTTTTGGTCAGTTTGGCCATCTCGGCGTAGGTTTGATCATATCCGGTGGGTTGAAACACACAGTCCCAACCAAAGGTTGGAGGCCCTCGTTGAGGCACCACCGTACCCGTGGTTACCCCCTGGAACAATTTGACTTCGTGGCCAGGTCCTTCACAGTAACCAATGGTGGTGATGGCATTGGCACTCTTGTCGGTGAAGCCATCCAACATCTTGACCAAGCCGTCCACTCCCACCAGCTGGACGAACCATTTGACGTAGGGACCAGGGAGTCCATTAAGGGCGTTGAAGGCGAGACAGGTATCTTCCACCACCACTGGACCTCCGATGAGTTCGGCGGCTTGTTGAGCCTTGTGAGTAGCGATTTCTTCGATTGAGCCCTGAAGTTCAAGGAGATCCAAGCCTTTGTTGGTGATGGTCCACTCGCCTACTTGGCCATTTTCGCCACAGAGGATCATTTGGAACTCTTTGAGTTTGTTGGCATTGCCAGTGACAAAGGTTAACGTAGATGACATTGTAGATGACACTGTGAGTGAGATGGGAGAAGGGGTGGTTAATAAACCAAAATGTGAAAAGACATGATTTTGGGAGAATTTTTTAGTGATGAAGTACTAGAGAAAAGGGGAAAAAATGGGGGTTTAGCAATGAGTGATAGGATTTGTTTTGAGGGAGATCAAGTAGATTAGTAATGGATGGAGAGATGATACTGGTGAGATGTAAACAAAGTGTATTTTATCATGATGCTACAATGAAACCTAGGTAAACTAGCATGGTAATTAAGAGTGATGGTCATGAAGAGCGATGATCATGAAGAGCGATGGTCATGAAGAGCGATGGTCATGAAAAGTGATGGTGATGAAGAGTGATGGTCATGAAGAGTGATGGTAATCAAAAGTCATTACAATGTACTGTGAAAGTAATATAACAATAACATCGTAGTAGTGCCCAAAATAGCAGCAGCTTGTAAAGTGGTTGAAATACAATGGATCATAATCTACAAATTGTTATACCGCCAACTGATGTACATCGATCCCATAAAAGAAAAACAGAGCCATACCTTATAGAAGAGTGAAAGAATGTACGCTATAGTAGGTGAATTAAAATTGCCAACATTTTATCAGCCCAACAAGGAAATTTTCACCCAGAGAATTGATCCACATCAAGCAGTTTACCACCACAAGAGCCAATACACTAAAACATGGTTGACCTATCGAGTTGACCATCAGCATAGTGTCAATTGTAAAAGGAGGTAAACCATAATAGCATTATGTAAACACATTAACCTCAATACACTACATGGTATACTCTACACCTTTCTATCATCATTCGTATTGTCTATATACAAGTATGCTATCATTACAACTTCCCCAACCGCTTCTTCAACGACCGTTGCTCCCGTCTTCTCTTTCTCAACTTGTGCTTCTTCATCTTTAACCGTCTCTTTCTCAACACCGAATCAGCATAAACGGTATTATCTTCTTCTTCAATGGCCACTGGTTCTACCCACAGCTGAGGTTGGATCACTGCCAACTGGTGGGGCTTGATGAAACGGGAAAAGGCGGGCACGGGTCTGGCCATCGCCGCCACCGACATCATCCGTACCGGCGCCAACAGGAGCGATCTCAACACGCTCCGGAACATGGTGGGCTTCGTGGTGTGAAAAGTTTTTGATCCTGCAGGGGAGGGGTGCGAGCAATCACCAAAACGGGCTCATAATCGGGGCACGATTAACTTGTCAACAATTTGTCGTCATACTGGATGTTAATAATAATGGGAGCAGTGGTGGTGACGATAAATCCCGTGGTTCCCGACACGCCATTGCTCGAACTCACTTGGCTCATCATACTGCTGGGCCACTCATCCACGTCGTAGCGAAGGCCATAGCTAGTGAGAGTGGTGGCGCCGCCAAGTGGGAGGAGTCCGCAAATGGGCACCTTGCGGTTGGGGTGGAACTTCAGCTTGTGGGGATAGTTGATATAGTTGGTACCAGGACGGGCGGCAAAAATCACATCCGATGGGGTGATCATGACCACTCTAAGCGGAGATTCCACCATGGAGTATAATTGAGTAATCAGGTGGACAGACTGATCGAAACGTCCACCAATGCCTCCGATAACAAAAACATTGGCGACCTGGCGGGGGTGGGGTAGCGCACCCACTATACGAGTTAGTTCATCGTAATCGTCAATTGCTCCGCGTAATCGACTCCGTTGGGGACTAAACCAAATTTGTACCGTCTGGAGTGCCTTGGTAAAATCGGTGGAGTACTGGGTCTTTTGGGCAATCACGGTGGTGCCGTGATTTTGGTAGTAAAGGAGGATATTGGGACCAACCAGGTCTAAATCACCAACGATAAAGTCAGGCACATACTTAAGTCGAGTTTCGTGATCTTCAAACAACTCATAAAGACGATTGGCAGCTCCATCAGCACATACTTTGACTTCCAGTTGGTTCCATAATTTGGAAACACCCCCAAGGGTTAATGCTTGGTTAAGTATCACCAATGCACTGGGCTCATGGTGGTTATCATCCAAAAACAGAAACGGACGGATCGAGTGGTACTCTCCAATCGGACAGTCAACTTCTAAATCGTCAGCCCGTTCCACTACTGACATATTCTGCTGCAAGGGTGGAGTTGGTGCGAAAATCACAACCACCTCCATCATGAGTTCTGGCAATTCAGAGGGGAACCAAGACAAACAGAATGTGGTGCCAAGGGATGTAAGGTTACTCCATCTTATATTTGCTACTCAGGGGATCCAGAACTACCAAGACCACGTACCTCTCCAACTCATGGACTTTGCGCACCGGTATACGGTGCTGGTGCTTCGGGATGCTCTCACGTATAATGACCATGCCAAATCTGGCAACCCTAATACCAATATCAATGCCAATGCCAATACCACCGTTAACACCGACGATATTCGCTTGGCGATTGCTGCTCGAACCAATTATCAATTCAAGCCGGTACCGCCCAAGGAGTTGCTATTAGAGCTTGCTGAAGAGAGAAATCTGAAGCCGTTACCGCCGGTGATTCCTCGATGGGGGTTAAACTTGCCTCCGGAACGATACTGTTTGACAGCTAGAAATTGGGACAATTTAGATGAAGAAGAGCGCCAGCTCCAGGAAGAGCCTACCAAAAGACAACGGAGGAGTTAGTCGGAGATTACCTCTATAGTCATTACACATTCATCATGGCGCTCATAATACGGCGATTGCTTAATTTATGAGCGATGCTACTATTACATAATCACTTAATAATAATGATCGTGCTTCCACGTGCAACCACCTAGATGTGGCGGGAATCGGTGATACCGGTGATAGTAATCATCTCATTGGCGTGGTACCATCCATCATCACCATCATCGTCGTTTCGTGGTTGTTCGCCCATCTTTGGTGATTCCGAGGTGAAATTTTTCACATATTAATAAGCAGCATTATTTCAGCAGCACACTACTATCAACCAACCTCAAAACCGCTACCAGAGCATCTATGGGCCTTCTCTCCCTCGGCACGCCCTTGGACTGGCATGAGCTGAAAAAGTACAACGAACACGTTCGGGACAATGGTATTGCTCAACTTATCAATATCTTTGACCAGCACCGGCATCGGAGCGATGATCCTTTCTTATGGGGGGACGAGGTCGAATATATGTTGGTCGATCTTGACAAGAGCCACCATCGGGCCACTTTGGCCATTGATAAGGACCATATTTTGGATGATTTGAACGATCCCGCCAAGAGCGGCCCCACCGCTGCCGCCAATAACGTGCTGTTCCACCCAGAGTACGGCCGTTACATGATTGAAGCGACACCATTGCGGCCATACAACGGTGATTGTATCAATGATTATGTTTACATCGAACAAAACATGAACAAACGGCGCCAAGTGGCCCAGATGGAGTTGCCCGATAATATTGTCCCCCTCACATTGACCACGTTCCCTCGCATGGGGTGTGGTCAATTCACTTCACCCAAGGCCAAGCCGATTGGGCCGGCGTCTCAATCGTTGTTTTTGCCTGACGAAATCATCAATCGTCACGCCAGATTTCCTACGTTAACCGCCAATATCCGTAAGCGGCGGGGCCATAAGGTCGCCATCAACTTGCCGATGTACCCCGACATCAATACCAAGCTTTTAGATGATCTGATTCCAATTGATCGGGGGCTCTTTCCTTCCGACCAAGAACCTGCCCTCGGAGCCGCCAAACCAGGCCATGTCTATATGGACCTGATGGGGTTTGGTATGGGTTCGCTGTGTATTCAAATCACCATGCAAGCGTCGGATATTGACCAGGCGAGGTATCTTTATGATACGTTGGCGCCAGTAACTCCAGTGATGTTGGCGCTTTCGGCGGCGGCGCCGATGTTTAAAGGGTACTTGGTCAACCAAGACGTGCGGTGGAATGTCATTTGTGGTGCCGTCGATGACCGCACCTTCTTGGAACGGGATGTTGAACCCTACCAAGGTTACCACTTGACTGGGGGGATCGATATCGACCGCCAGGGCCATTTGACCAAGAATTGTACCAACCACATCACCAACGAGTACGGCGATATCTCTAATCTTACCACTATTGATGGCAAACCCATTCAACGTATCCCCAAGCTGCGCTACGCTCTGATCGATCAATACTTGGGTGATTCTACCGCGGGCACTGGCTATTTTAAGGAGGAATACAACGATATCAACCCACCAATTAATGCCAAAGTGTTGAACAAGCTTAAACTGACTCCAGGCTTTGATAAGCAATTGGCCAGTCACTTTGCTCACTTGTTCATCCGTGACCCGTTAGTACTCTTTCTGGAACGGGTGGACCAAGACAATACTAAAGACAATGACCATTTTGAAAATCTTCAACTGACTAATTGGCAAACTCTTCGGTTTAAACCTCCGGGGCTTTATCTGTCAGAAACTGATCTACTGAAAGTTCCGGGATGGCGGGTTGAATTCCGACCGATGGATATCCAATTGACCGATTTTGAAAATGCCGCTTACCTGACATTTATCGTTCTCTTATCCAAGGCCATTCTCAAGTTCCACCCCAACTTTTACCTCCCCATTCTGAAGATTGAAACTAACATGGATACCGCTCACGCCGTCGACGGGGCCATTTCGCAACGGTTTTGGTTCCGGCTGTTTAAAAAGTGGAACTTGACTAACACTGAGTTTATTGGTTACGATCTCTCGTGGTTTGATCGTTTCATCAACCGCGGTAATGATCCCACTGGATATATCAATGGCTACTCCCGCAATGGCCCCATTTCTCCTGAAGATTCCCCCTCCACCGATGAAGATGGTGAAGTTGATGTTACTGTCGATGATTATGACAATGTCGATAATGACGGTCATGATAAGCGCTACACTCTTGACGAAATCATCAATGGTACTGACAAGTTCCCCGGGTTGATCAAGCTCGCGATTAAAGCGTTGGCCACTGAGGTGATCCCAGCGCTGGAGGGAGGCCACTGTAAAACGGAAAAGATGGAACAAGAGGTGTTGCGGATCAAACACTACCTCATGTTGATTTCTTACCGGGCTCTGGGGAAGATCCCCACCACCGCCCATTGGCTACGTCAATATGTCACCACCCACCCGGACTACAAACATGATTCCAAGGTGAGTGATGCCATTAACTATGACATTTGTTCGTTGGCGGAACGGGCCACCAATTTGGAGTACCCGGTGTTGAAACAGTTGTTGGGTGCCTCCATTGCATCCTACTTGGTAAGTAATGATCAGTGACCATGGAGATTGTCACAGTAATAGATAGACGATATGTTAGTAGCGATGGAAGGTTGAGAGCGATGAAAACATCAACCCCAGGTCCAACCCAGGTCCAACCTAAACTGGAGAGGGGGATGTATAAACCACAGTACCGCAGGACCACCACAGTACGTACTACCACTACCAATGCCACACTTCCTGGAATACAACCAGGGAATGCGTAGCATACCAACCACCACCTGCCCTACCCCACCTCCCCCCGACCCCTCTACCACCCCAACCACCAACAATAACAAACAGCAACGTTAACTATCACTGTCACCATCGATGGCATGACCAGCAACTTGCTACCCCATGGCTAAAAAGTTTGTTTAGGGGCCCCCGCCTAATTTCAGTAACTCAGTGCTTACGCCTAGCTGTGCCTTAATTCATCCCACTGCTTTCACGGTCTCTGAGGGGGGAGGCGCCTGGTATTTATATTCCGAGAGCCATAGCCCTGGCCAAGGCACATCAGCCCATTGCCTGACGACGACCTTCCCGTCAGGCATACATTCACCAGTCGCGTGTGGTCCCCGCCCCTGCATACAGCCGAAGGTGGAAAAAACGCGCCAGTGGTTCAACCCTTAGCACACCAACTTTCAGGCACCAGTCGATCAGGCCAAGGAATCACACCATGGGATTTTTTGATGGCATCAAACTGTTTGTCCACTCACTAACCACAGAAGACCACTATGCGCTGTTTCTGAGTCCCTACCGAAGCCTGGGGGCAGTGGGGGGCACCAACGTGGTCGGGGCGAGAAACGCCCTGGCCACCAGGCTCCATGAGCTAAATAACGGGCTGACAGCCCTGCTCCATGACTCCCGCAACGGATCACGCACCAACGTGGGCTACCGCCCAGGGATGCGGTCGCTGCTGTCGGCATTGAATCTGACCACCGACTTGCCCATGACGACGTTGAATGGCCACGGCCAGCCGCCTCTTCCTCTGATTGACTCACTCTGGGACCGGATCGAGAGATGGATGGATGACGAGTACCCTGAACTTGAAGACTGCCTTGAAACCGGCGCCACCACCGCTGATTTGAACGAATTTGAGAATGACATTGGCTGTGGCCAGTTCCCCACCGAGTTTCGCCAGTTTTACAAGCGCCACGATGGTCAGCAAAGTGGGGGCAAGCCCACGGGGATCTTGATGGGACTCACCCTTATGGATTTGGAGCTGATCTTTCATGAGTACCAGGTGTGGTGCAAGGTAGCCGAACGGTTAGAAAGACAGCAGTATTTGCAGCAACGGCTGGGTAGTTCGGCGGCAGCAGTGGGCAAGCCCCTGGAAGGGTCGCTGAAGGCTAACCAGGGATCGTTTGTCTCCAACCAGCGGTCGATTCCGCCTAACTCGGTGCAACCTTACTATTACCACCGCGGGTGGGTGCCACTTTTTAAGGATTGGTATGGTAATCAGATTGCCATTGATTTGGCCCCGGGGCCCCAGGGCCAATGGGGTCAGATGATTTTGTTTGGCCGGGACTTTGATACCAAGTTGGTGATTGCTTCGTCGTTCCAGGAGTTTGTGTTTATGTTTGTTGAAGATTTGGAAAATGGAAACTACCGCATTGATCTGACTGAGATTAAGGAAGAGCTTGGTTTCTTGAGTGCTTCTCGTGAGGA
The DNA here is from genome assembly GCA_030580155.1 of Diutina siamensis. Lineage (NCBI taxonomy): Eukaryota > Fungi > Ascomycota > Pichiomycetes > Serinales > Debaryomycetaceae > Diutina > Diutina siamensis. The sequence continues at coordinate 119,561 of JAKTSK010000032.1, forward strand.
TGATTATGGTGTGGGTGATGAGGATGAAGATCAGGGCAAGTTGCTGTTTTGGGATCGGGATAACGCTGAATTTGGCAAGGGAGCTTTCAAAGGGGAAGTGTCATATATTGATGTAATGAAGCGGAGAGCCCTTAAGCGGTTTGGTCTTGATGAATCTTATAACACTTCATATGTGGTGCCTCAACCTAAAGTGAGTAAGAAACCTAGTTCGTTAAGTACTCCCAAGGCTCAGTCTCCGATAATAGAGGAGACATTTGTTGGGTTACAAAAGGAGACGTTGATTGATAGTAATGTTGGCAAGGTTAAAGAGAAAGAAGAGGGTAACTTGTTGAAGGAAGAGCCTAAGATTGATGCAAAGGTTGAGCCTAAGACTGAAGCTGAACAAAATCCTAAGACTCAAACTAAGGATGAAGTTAAGACTGAAGTTAAGACTGAAGTTAAGACTGAAGCTAAAGAAGAAGCTAAAGAAGAAGCTAAAAAAGAAGTAAAGGAAGCCAAGGAAGCCAAGGAAGCCAAAGTTGAACCCAAGGAAGCTAGTAAACCTGAAGAGTCTAAGAAGGTTGAACCCAAGGAAGCTAGTAAACCTGAAGAGTCTAAGAAGGTTGAACCCAAGGATGAAGTAAAGGAACAACCCAGGCATGTGGAAGAAGAAGCCAATGAAGAAGTCAAGGAAGAAGTCAAGGAAGAAGTGAAGGAAGAATTGAAGGAAGACCCGAAGGAACAAGTCAAGGAATCCAAAGAAGAGGTGAAAGAGGAACTCAAGGAAGAATCCAAGGAAGACTCCAAGGAAGACTCCAAGGAAGACCCCACTCCCATCAACTCAAACAAAACCACCAATGATGACGAAATGAAGGAAGTGGAATTGTAATGTTTACATCCAACATGTACCATAGCTAATCATAATAGGAGAATTCGTTTTAAAGTAGTGTTAAATTGCGGGGATCTCGCCACGTGATACTCATCACGTGTCACATCTATTTTCATCTTCTTACCTCCCACCCAAAATGGATGCCAGTGGATACTGGGAACTGTCATCGTTTGTGGAACATGGTGCTGGTCACCTGGAGATCCAAATAGAGGGGACAGGTGCTGATGATGTCCATCATACCAACCCTAGCCGGTTTTTCGACGACGATGACTCCGAAGAGGTTGGCAATCACCGTCATATCGAAACCGACGATAGCATCCATAATTCTCATGTTCATGGCATTACCTCCGAGGGAGAACCTCCAAACCTTGAACAAACCCAACAGATCTATTATCTCAAGGGTCTCGAAGAACTTGAGTCGTTACAATTACTCGATCTTCTGCCGTTAGCTAACTGGAAGCTTTCGAGCTACAAGGCGGGGTTTGGCCTCGAACAACTCCGGGAAGATTCTCCTGATTCGTTTTGGCAATCGGATGGTTCCAATGGTAATGCCAATGCCAATAATATGGTGTCAATGACCAATACCCAGTTGACCCACCCTCATTCAATCACCATCCAGTTTTCTAAACGGGTACTGTTGGAGCGAATTCTGATCTTTACTAACTTTATGCTCGATGAGTCCTATACTCCGTCCAAGATTCGAATCATGGCGGGGTCATCCGATGGTTGGGATTTGACTGAAGTGTGTACTGTTAACTTTAACAAACCGGTGGGGTGGTCTCATATTATTTTTAATGGAATTAGATCTGATGGAGTCCTCAAGTGCTTCATCGTCAAGATTGTTATTTTGGCCAATCATCAGGATGGTAAAGACTCTCATATTCGGGCCATTCGCTGCTTTGGTAAAAAGACGGTACAACTGGCTCGAGACATTTCCGCCGCCACCGCCGCCACCGCCTCTGCCGCTTCAGCGCTGACGGGGGACGTACTAAGGGATATGAGCTTGGCTCTGGGAATGCTGAACCTCCTGGGAGTACTGCTTAACCATCACCTCATGCCACTGGTGGGTCACTCTATCGAGGAAGAAAATGTTGATGATGATACCCTGAAGATTTTGGGTAATGTCAATGATGTTATTGGCTATAATACCGGCTTTCAGAGTTTGCCGTTACAATCAATGTCTTCTATACGCTAGTGTCATTTTTGGTCATTTGTCCCATAGTTGGTCGTAATAACCACGTTTAGATTAACTATTCAATTTATAATTTCAGATAAACATATATTAGCGACACTCTTTTGTTTATAATCATTACTATATTTATCACTCTACTCATCATCAGAATGATAACAGTCCCCAAAAATATCTTAGCGTAGGTTGGGCTAAACTTACTTTAACCTTGGCCAGGTATCAATTTTGATTGGTGTCCATAGACTCCAAAATGGTCAGTTTGTGATGACTTCAACACATTGTAAACAAATTCAATAAATTCCTTTTCGTGAAGTTGTCCCCCGAGTAAATTCTAAAACACTTTATTCTACAGTAGTTTTTCATTGTTCTGGTAAATGATGTGACCTTTATCAACTGTTCCTCTTGAAGGCGCCCTTACTTTAGTCTTACCTTGCTCCTCACGACCCTATTCCTGAACGAGTAGTATAGCTAACGGATCGTATAATTTCTACTCTTTCCACAATCGTATAAACCATTTTTGCTTTGTTGACCTATATATGCTAGCCATGTTCTATTCACATCCTCCTCATATCGATTTAACTTAGACCCTAAGTATTGATGTTGAGGGACCTAAGCATTGATCTTGAGGGAAAAGTCAATGATGCCAGTGCCCTGGTGAATGGACAGGGTGGAATAAATATCAATATCATTACACAAATAAGTGGACAAGTTGGCCAATGTCAACCCCCCCAGACATTCCAACATAAACTGCTTGTTCTGACCCTTATAGTGTTGCTTTAACCGCCGGGCCACTTGTTGCAATTCGTCACCGGAAAAGTTATCCAACATAATCACGTCAGCACCAGCATCAATCGCTTCCTTGGCATCGTCTTCAGTAGCCACTTCCACTTCAACCTTGACTGCAAACCCACACACGGAACGAGCAGCCTTGACAGCATTGGTGATTGACCCCGTCAGAGTAATGTGGTTATCCTTGAGCATCACCATCAGCGACAAGTCGTAACGATGAGTGTCGACTCCTCCTACCAACATCGAGTACTTATCAACCATGCGAAGCCCCGGGGTGGTCTTCCGGGTACCAGCAATCAATCCGGTGTATCCCGCTTCGTCAGCCAATTTCTTGGTCTTGTAAGATTGAGTGGCTACCCCGGAAGATCTCGCCAATAAGTTTAACGCCGTTCTTTCCGCCAACAAGATGTTATTCGCGGCGCCCTTAACAGTAGCCACCACGATCTTGCCGTTCAGTTGGGCCAATTGTTCTTCACTGACCACTTCTCCTTCTTTGTGGTGCCATTCAACTTCTAAATGGCACTGATTAAACACTTCTTGGGCAAAAGGCACCCCACAGATCATCCCCGGTGCCTTGAGGTAGAGCGACGCCGTTTCGGGCTTGTTACCGACGACAAAGGCGCCAAAGTCAAAAGATGGCACATCTTCGGAGAGAAAGTCGGTGATTTGTTGTTTCCATTGGCCACTAACTGGCAAGAGGTTTGCGTAGGCCGAGGACATGAGGTAGTCTGGGGAAGAAATGGGGAAGAAATGCGGTGCGGCTTTACATGAGGTGATTGGTGAGGGAATGGGGTGGTGGGCACGGGGTGATGGAAAATATTAAAAAGTTAATATTTCACAAGGAGAAAGAGATTATGGTAGGGTGACGATTTAAAGAGTTCTATGGGATGGCGTTGGTTTAGGTGAGGATGTTAAAACTCTGATTCAGAGATTCTTACTTTGAGAGTATTTTGGAGATAATGTAATCGATGAGTGGGAAGCACAGAATAGATATGGGGGTGTATGATGGAGGTGTGTTATCGAGTGGCAGCCCTACTGTAGAATCATGAATTTAGATTTTCCGTAATTGAGTTAGTCCGTAATTGACATTGTACCATCATTGACATGTTCCGCCCGTAATTGTTTAATTCATCTGTTTTTGAACTTGATCCTCAATTGAAGTAATTTTCAGGAATTATAACTGAACTTATCTCAAAGGGCTTTTGTTATTTGAGCAAGCATTTGTAATAAAGAATTAATTAAGGTTTCACTGAGAGATGTTAGCCTAAATAACCAAGAGGTATTGATACTGAACGGATATGCCATTAATAATGACATGTACTCCAAAGACGATTAATACTTGCATCGGGTAGGGACCGCTGGTCGGTTTGGTACCAAGGGGTTGGCCATCTCGTTTGTGTCTTCCAAGGAAGATGAAGAAGTATTGGAGAAGATCCAATCGAGATTCGATATCAAAATCACCAACTTTCCCAAAAAAGGTGTTGACCCATTAACCTATATGAACACTTATAGGACTGGCAGTAATACATTAATCAATACCTAATGTAGGAGCTTCTACATGTAATCCGGCCTTCTGGTTTATGGTATGTAACGAATTTTCTCTCATTTGGTCTCTATTGTTCATAACGAGTTTTTAGATTGACCCTAATTATCAAGTTCATGTCTTACGTTATATCTCGTGCTCACAAGACGGAATTCACACAAAATTAAATACTTCCCCCAATCTAAAAGTGAACATTTCCCCTTTATAGTCTAATTACGTCTATACCCTCAAATCTTGGCCTTTTCACTACACCTCGTCGACCACTTTAAATTATCAGTAGTGGTAAATCCCAACATATCAGGATCAGGCACCACCAAACGTTGGTAAACCTTCTTGATATCTTCATCACTAAAGCCAAATTTGTCCCGCATGTAGGCTTCAACCGACCCATACTTCTTAGCAAACAATTCTAACGTGGCAAGCATGGCTTCATACCTCGAGGAAATTAAATTGTTAAACCCATCTTCTTCAAGACTCCACCCAATGCGGCCTTGGCCAATTAATGACTCCAATTCAGCAGAGGAATCACCCAATTTGGCCTTTAACTTGGCAATGGTGCTAACAAACTTGTCCTTAATCTTGGCATGGTCGGGTTGCAACCCCACCGTGGTCAATTCATACTCCTTGGCAATGGTATGGTTGTCTACTCCACACAAGAGTAAAATGAGCATGGTCAATACCCCAGTACGGTCCTTACCAGCGGTACAGTGGTACAAGAACGGACCGCCATCATCACGAATATGTTCAAATACTCGCTTATAGGCACCAAACCCTTGGTCAAGGATATCCTCATAGACATTAACGTAGGTTGACCACGACGTCATCAAGTTCTTGTAGCGAAGAGCGATCAGCTCGGGCAGGTAGTCATCATCAGCAAATACTGGAGTATGGTGACGAGTGATACCGGCTTGGGCAAGCCGTTGATGAACACCATCATCCTTAGCTTCGCCATCCGACCGCAAATCAAACACCGCTTCGATCCCCAACCGCTTAATGGCATCAACCCCGGCTTCAGTGATATTGGTCATCAGCGCACACCGGAACACAAAGTTGGGAGTGACATAGTACTGGTGATGAGTCCCCAGCAACTTGAATGTAGGGTGGGTCACCTTCCAGCCGCCAGCATCGCGAAAATTGGACACTCCATCTACCGTTTTCCACCGGGGGAACCGGCCGATATCGTACAGAGCCGCCACAAACCGCTTGAGTTCTTCTTGGGGTTGTAACCATGCCAAAATCCGGTCGACCACCTCATAGTTATAATCGACATAACCTCTCTTATTGATGGGATAGCCTTCTGGGTTATATTCCTCGGCCTCCTGTTCATTTTCAATTTGAACCGTGCCAAAAAAGTTGTGGTCAGCTCTCGGAATCACCTCCAACTTGTTAGAGTAATAACCCCGGTTCAACGCGTTGGAATAGTAGGCTAAATCCTCAATGGGGACGATGGCATCCTCGAGGCCATACATGTTGAGGGTGGACCATTCAAGCAGCAACTCTCTCACCCTAGTCATGTCAGGTTTGGCCAACTCCAAGAGTTCCTGGCGGGGAATGGGCACATCGGTGGGCTTGCCATGACGAATCATTCGTTGGGGCATCCCATCGAATTCCGGGGACAAGATCGGGTAACGGTCAATTACCGTCCATGACCGGAATCGACCCAGACAATTAACAAGGTTGGGAACGATAATTGCCCGGTCATCCCCGGCTTTGGCAAGGGCATTTTGATCAATCGCCCACAAGTACATCGCCACTGCTCCCCGGGAGTGGGCAATCAACAGGGAAAAGGTAAAGTTGATGTTAAACCCATTGGCAGCCCCGTCAATGATCCACTCGGCACAATACTGGATATCTTCCACGTCCTGGGAAATCACTCGACCCAACTTGGCATTGGCACTATCGGCCAGATCACCACACCCACGAAAATCAATCCGTAATGAGTACATTCCAAGCTCTTTGGCAAGAGCATGGGCCACCCGTTTCTGGTAGCAGTAGTTCCGATGGCCACCCTGACCGTGAATAATCAACGCCATCTTTGTGGTTTCGGGGGCATACCCCAATTCAAACGGGTTATCACAATCTTTGGCATGAGGGATAGCCACTGTCCCCTTGATCCCTGGCCCGATCTCCACCTCGATCTCCTTAGGAGCCACGTATTCTTCAAACTTGACCATGTGGTGTAAATGCCTCGGGTCAGATTATCACTGGTAAAATAAGTGGGGTAACATCCTGCATACAGCTAGAGGTCCCCGCCACACCATTAGCTTGACCTGAATTATCAGCGGCATGTCTTATGACCGAGATGCCTACTCCACCCTTGGCAAGTCGCTAGTCCAAAAGCATCAACAAGAGCAGGATACCCAGTTGGAGGTGTTTCGACTGGCTTTAGTCAACTTTGCCACCGACCACGCCCGGGACATTGGCGCTAGTCCTGAGTTCACGGCCAAATTCACCCAAATGTGCGTACTGGCCCAGTTGGACCCATTGCAATTGTTACTTGTTGGCCATCCTCCAAATTTCGCCACTGGGTTGGCCGTCAAGTTGGTTGAATTGTGTGACAAGACCATCCACATTAATGGGGGACTCATGGCCATGGCCGATGTAATTGGCCAGCTTGAAGATGCCAATGTTGGTCTTGTGGTTAGTGAAAGTGATGTAAGTGGTGCCGTTGACGTGTTGGCTCAGTTGGGGCCTGGATTTTCTATCATTACCATCAATGGACAGAAATGGCTAAAGTATAGCACTGCGACTGATAACATGCTGGCCGATCAGAAAAAGGTTTACGAGTTGTGTCAATTTATGGGGGGCAACGTTACTTTCCGGTTATTACGAGATAATTATGGATGGGATGGCCTTCGGTGTGAGCGAGTAGTAGATGATATGATTCTGCAGGGGTTATTATGGATAGATTATGGTCCACCTGGGGGGCGAGAGACGATGTATTGGGTGCCATCATTTTAAGGGCGGGGGGTAATTCGGTGGTGAGAAATCGTGTTAACGAATCTTACTTAACATGGAATGTGTCAACGAACAATCTCGCTAATCATGATATCATGTTAATCATCAAAGATCGTATTATCATGATATCGTATTAATCAATCATTTTACGTTCTTTATCAATCGGGCTATCAGCATCATCACACCCCACTAACGCTGATACCCTCATCCATTGGTAATCCTCCTACCATTCAAATGTCTGATGTCTGACCATCAATGTCAGACACCATTCCTCTATGTCAGTCAATTAATGTCAGTCCATCGATATCAGACACCACTAGTAAATGTCCGAATACAAGTAACCAATATAAACACATAACCACAAATAAACCAATAAACGTCATCTCCAGGTTTTCCCCCCACCATCCTCCTGACGACCATCGGGTTATCGCATAAATCTTTCTCAAGTCTGCACCATGTCTAATAACCATGGGCTTTAACCCTAGCGATTACCAATCCATCCCAGTGGCCCATCTCGACCATGACGTTACATTTGAACTCATGTTCATCCTCGATGTGCTGACGCTGGCCCTCACCCAGTTATACCAATGGCGAGAGCTAGCTACTCCCAATAATGCCCCAGTGGACCAACTTAACCAGGCCCGAGCCCACCCCCAGGTGGTGCGAGATGTTCATGGCGACAATGATGATGGTAACGACGAAGCCATTGCTGCTGTAACCTCCGGTAAGCGCCAGTTTAAGCTCACTCTCCGCGACGAGTCGGGTAACTATTGTTATGGCTATGAGTATAATCACTCTCTCGAATGGCTTCACCCCCGAGCTCCTATGGGGACCCTTCAATACCTCGTGCCCATCGCTCTCGGTTCCAAGATTATCGCCAAGAAAGGCACCTTGATCGAGCACGGCATTCTTCAGTTGGCAGGGGGACTTTGCCAAATGGTCGCCGCCGACATTGACCTCGGAAATACTGCTGACAGATATATTGCCGTATTAGAACAACAATTAGGCATTGTGGAGTCATGTGGGGGTTCCAGTTGACCGTTTCTTTTGCCTACGATGATTTAAAGATTGGTGATGGGCACTATGGTATATGTCATGAGTCCCAGTTTGCGCTTAACGTTGCCCGGATGTCTTCATCGGGGTCAGCATGGAACCAAGGCTGTTCCTGATTATAGTTGCCTTAAGTTGGCCCATCGGCGTCACTATTGGCCTACGAGGACTGGATGTCTTCGAACGAATTCCATTGGTCAGTGAGAGGGTAAGAGTGGGTGCTTTCAAGATGTGGTGATCTAAGAGATACGATGATTTTTGATACGGTGACCTAAGGGATTTGGTGATTTAGAGATTTAGTGAGATTTAGTGAGACTACCAAAGGTGGTGTTACAAACGAAGTAACACCACCAAAGTGAAATTACTAGATGTCTGATATATTGTTAATGTACATGTGATAACCGATATGGTATATAGAGGCAGCCATGGCCCTAGTAGGCCCCAGGAAACCCCAGGAAACTCTAAAAGACCCTAAAGGTCACCACAGCTAAAGCCTCGGGGATAGTCATTCAGAAAGAAGCAAATCCCACAATGCATGGTCATCAGGATAGTTATGATGGATAATCCCAACCAAATAATAATCACGATGGATGGAATTGAGCAACTGGTACAGCTTCAGATTAATCTTATAACACCGGGCCCATTCCACCCAAAGGTGGAACGCCTCTTCATTCCAGGCCTTGAATGATTCATAATCAAGCACGGTAGGTTGTACCACTTCCCTCAGAGGAAATACCCCCCACGTTACCACCAGCTTCGAGTCAGAATTAAGAGGTAAACTGGACTCGATCCGCCCCAGCGAATCCCCCAAGAAATAGGAAATAGTACTAGTGGCAGCATCAGCGGCAATCCGAGGAAAGATCACCTCGTTCCAATCCTTTTTGGGCACAAATAATTCGACAAATGCCTTTTGGTACAAGACACCCCGAGGGGGACCCCATCCCAAAATCTTATCCAGCGATCGGATGCCATTGACTGCCGGTTGGGACGCCAACGAGAACCACCCCTTACAATTGAGTTCCAATAACTCTTCTTGAATGAGGGCCGTTTCCGCCAGTAATGGCTGGTCCACCCAGGGAAGCAGGCCAAGACTTCCGGAGAGATAGGCAGTAAAGAGCTTGGTTATATCCAACGTCAGTTCAGGAGTCCCCCACTTTACCAGTGCTTCTTCGGGCAGACTCACCTTAAGAGAGGGACCGTACCCATCGATTTCCCCATAAGCGGGAGACGCCGAGTCCCCAAACCGCCCGTTGGGGAAGTCATCCCAAATGGCATCCTTACCCAACGCCCCTTTACCCGAAGAAATCTCCCGAAGCGCCAGCTTATCCTTAAGAATTGCCCTCCCCACAAGCGCCCTCTTCGCATCATTGTCAGCAATGCCGTTGGCATTGATGGCACCCGACCGCCGTTGTCCGGCGGTGGTGGCGGACTCGCTATCACTTTCATCCAGTACCACCGCCTCTTCAAATTTTGGTCGGGTTGGTTCATCTAGAATCGGCCGCAACACTTCAGAGTTGGAGATAATCTCCGCCACTGCTTTTTCAAGATTAAGACAGTAGAAATGATAGCCCTTGGTGCGGGAGCTGCGGTTGTCAATGGTGTTGATCATTTCTGTGAGTACTTCAACCCCAACTTGTTTGACAGCATCATCATCTCCGCGATGCCCCAGTACTCGCTTTTCAACATCAGCAGGGATACTGGCATGGGAAAGCTTGGTAGCCCGTTGAAATACGTTATAGGTGGTCACCGGCATGAGCCCCGGGATCAACACAATGTCTTTGAGTTCAGGATATTGTCCCAATAATTTTTCATACTCAAGGTAACGATCCACGTCAAAGAACATCTGAGTAATGATAAAATCAGCTCCCGCCTTGACCTTTTCAATAAGATAGGGAATATCGTGCTTGGGGTCCTGTTTACTGGCATCGGTGCCCTCAACATGGCCCTCAGGGTACCCGGCCACCCCAATACAAAAGTAGTCACCATGGTGTTGGCGAATGTACTTGACCAAATCAACAGCATTGGTAAAGTCACAGTCTGGGGTCCAGTACTCTTCGGCTCGGGGAGGATCACCCCGGAGAGCCAAAATGTTGCGGATGCCCGCTTCTTTTGCCCGGGCAAGAGCGTCATCAATTACCTGGCGATTGGTATTGGTACAAGTCAAATGGAGAACGGTGGTGAGTCCCAAGTCTCGTTGACAAGTGGTGGCAAGATCAAGTGACTTGGACAGGGTGGAGCCCCCAGCGCCCCAAGTGACGGTAACAAAGAGTGGGTTAAGGGCCAGCATTCTAGTTAACCGGGCAATGAGGTTTCTAAGACCACCATCAGTCTTTGGAGGGAAGAATTCGAACGAATAAAACCGTTGGTCGGGCCCGAGGGCTCGAATCTTTGAGGTTATTGTCGTCATGGTGGAGATCGTGGGGGAGGGTTGATGATTTGACTCGTGCGGTGGTCGTATGCAGGTTGATAATGAAGGAGAGAGGTTAATGATTAGGTGAGAACTTGATAATGAAGAGATGATAGGGGTGGAATAATTTAATTCATTTATTGTTAATGGAAATACTAGCCACGATTATTAAGCTCAGATTTATAGATTGGATCCATTACATGGGGTGGAAGTAGTTGGTGATGATTGCTAGTGATAGATAGTAGATAGTTAGACCAGAGTCGGTCCCGATGGCGGGGTGCGGCTCGGTGCGGCGTGCGGCTCATCCCGGCGCTACCCTCACAGACCTGCTACCATATTTCCTCATACCCTCAATCCTATGCCTTTGCAAATCCAAACCAACTCTTTCTCAGATTTTGTCGAATCTCCCGAGTTAATTTCTCATCTTCTGCCATCAATGTAGCCAATTCATCCTCTAGTTCAGCATACCGCTCAGTTTCTTGAGCATTAATCACCAACAATTGAGAAATATCATTGCGAAGCTTCTCCGGTAACAACTCTTGGTCAGGAGCATCTGTCTCCGCCGTAGATTGATTCTTTTGTTCCAATTCAGCAATTTCATACTCCAACCGCTCAATCTGATGTTCCAAATCCTCAATATCATTTCGAACTTCAGGAAGGGTCACCTTGGTATCCACCATATTCTGAACGGTATCAACATGATCGCGATTGAAATTTGCATATTCCATCTCGAGTTCCTTGATGGTATGACGTAACTTGCCATTTTCCACCCGTAACTTTTCGATATCTCCAGATTTGGCCTCTTCTGTCGAATAAATTCGTTCAAATTCCGTCTCATACTTGGCCAATTCCACTGGATCAACATTAATCTCCATGGCATCATGAACCATGACATCCAACTTGTAATAAGGATTCACCGACGGCGACGCCTGCATGTCCGATGCCCGTTTGGTGCCTGCCAACAACGAGAATCGTTTGGAGATGGTCAGCGACCGTTTCAGCGACGGGGGCTCGCCTCCATCGCCCTTGACAAACTCATCATTGACGTAAACATTGAACATCTTATCTTTCAAGTATTCCAATAATTTATCAAACTTTAATTGCAACAATTGCGACTCATTTTTAATCATCAAGTTGACGGCGAGCTTTAATATCAGTTCGATGCCCTGGGTGATGATAATGTCATAGATGCGCAACACCATGTCCAAGGGGAATTTATATGCAAAGAAGGTGAGGAACCACTGCAGGGCATACATTGACAGCTTGATTCCCTGCTTGACCAAATGGTTATACAAGATGGGGGAATACGCCTCCACCAACCGATCAAATTCATAGAGCATCAAATGTAATCCCTTCATCTCGGGACAAAACATTCCCCGAACATTATATTCCTTCATCAATGTCACCAATGAGCAAAAACATTCGGCTTCACTCATATTCATTATCAATGGGACGGTGATAAAGATCATCCCCTGAGTATATCCCACTTCAGGATCAAACAACAGGTACGCCTTGATGACATTATACAACTCATCGGCCTTGTTCACTTGTTCGACATTAGTAAAGAACAGCGTCCTAGTCAAATCCCGCTTAATCAGCTTTTCATGAGGCGAGGGTTCTTGTTTAACCTGTAAATAGAATTCCTCCATTTGAAAGTTCTTTGATTTGGCAACCAATTGCCAAATAATCCCCCGGAACTCCCGAGGGATCCCCAGCATGATCAATCCATTCAATTGATCCAGTTCATTCAAAATCACCTCTTCATAATTGTTGACAATTCTTGTCCAGAAATCCCAATCAATCTTGTGCTCAAACATTTCAGAAAATCCTCCAACCGTTTGTTTAATATTGTCAAACGTCCGTTTGATATTTTCCGTGCCCAGAGTGATTTGTTCCCGTTGTTTAGCATCCTTGGAGTTGAATTTCCGATTCAATTGGTTATACTTGGCCTGCAACAAGTAGTTTTGCGTATGTTTGTTGTATGAATGAGCGGTTTCCTCGAGACGGGAAGTGTCCAGCTCCACTAGTTCCCCAAGGCGGATACAATCATCGATCCCCTTGCGGGAAGGCAACGGGGGTTCATTACTATGATTGGTTTCGGTTTCAATCACCACTTCATCGGGTACCTTGCCTTCAAGGGCACTTTGGGCTGCTTCTCGTGCTTCCCGAACATGGTCAGCTTGTTCGTCTGGAGCCAGGGAGTTGTCAACCACGGGTGGTTCATCCAAGGTGGTGGTGGGTTTAGGTTCACTATCAAGAGGAATCTCCCCAAAATGAAGCTCATCACCGCTCTCGCTCATCGTGGGTGGTTGGGGAAGAGGGGGTGTTAGGGGTGGTCGTGTAGAGTGAGGATGATTCGTTTGTGCCAAATGCGACTGATCAGACACCTCACTGGGAAGGTTTGCTGGAATGTGAGGGGGGAAGTTACTTTTTTATAAAAGTCCATTGCATGTTAGTTACAAAAGTGAGATTTAAAGGGATATTAAAAGGGAATTAAAAGGGGTATTTTAAAAGAAGTGCTTTATAGAAGTGCTTTATATGGGTGGAGAGGTTTCTGTGGATTACATGTTGGCAGTTTGGGATTGATATCTTTGGTGATTTCAATGACGGTTTTCGCACTCTGGAAGAAAAAAGAGTTACTGATAGGATTATTAGAATGAGATGAAAGGGTAGAAGGAAGGGGTGACTTTCAATTGGCTTAAAATAGACGTTAATTATAACTTTTGGTTAAAATTACTATTTAAAAAAAAGTCGATCAACGTATCCAGACTAGTACAAATGCTACTGGAATGTATATATTCATTCATGAATGTTTTTTTTCGTGATGATTTTTCTTAACTTAAAATTGTCACGAATGTTAATAATGATAACAAAGGCAATCCTCTAATTTATGAAATTGTTATTACCGAAGATAATCACTTATTCATGTTAATTTTGATTTCTTTGGTTTTATCAATTTTTTCTCGATGTGATTATCAAAACTATACTATCACTTTAATCCCCTTGTAATAGATGAATTCTCAACTATCATAATTAGCTAAAAGGTATATTTTGCGTCAACTGAACTATTTTATCCCTTCCGTACTACAAATACCACCAATATGGCCATGTTTCAAATCCCAACACCACCATTAGCCATTAGCTCCTTGGATCCCTAAATTTCGTAACTCACAAAGTGTGAGACTTGTCTAAATCACTATCAACATCAACCAATTAACAATTGATATCACCCATAACTCCCAGTTTGCCCTGATGTTCAGGTACCCCCCCTTTCATGCCGTTATCGGTGATTTCACGTGACTCAATGCAGCGAGATACTTAAAACGGACGGCCGGATCGTTGATAAGTAACTCAGTACCATAATGCTGCCCAAAGTTATAATCCCCCGAGCATTCTTTAATCACCGATGGCAAAAACCTCTCCTAACTAACCTAATAATAATCACCCATCGTTGTATTGTTCCACCACTTCGAGCCCCACTTCGGCTAGCGCCGGTGGCACTAAATCAGTGTGGGGCTAAACCATCGAACCATGCAGGTAGTGCAGATCGGCACTGATTACTTCCGGATATGGAGTGGGTGAATTCCGAACCGCACTTAACTCCTGAGCCCCTTTAGGGCGATGCCCCCTCCCCATTCCCATAGCACCACTGACAACTTCCGACTGCGATATCACCACTTCCGAGGTGATCACCAATAACAATGCGCTTAGGCTACCTCGGAGTACTAGCGGCACCGCTCGGAGCGAAATCATCAATCTAGGGGTCGACACCACAATCCCGGACATCCCTAGATTCACCACCACTACTTCAATAATGCAATTAAAGATTCCCCCAAACCTCCCCCATCTCTCAACCCCTTCCCCGTCATTATCCACGCCACTTCTGACTCACCTTCGTAGACGTTATCGGGCCCCGCCCACCAATCACCGCTGATGGTTTTCCGTTGCAGTAAACTCCAGGGCGTGCCCACATCAAATTCCGGGGTAACTCTGACTCCGAACCACCGCACTATAAAAATCGCCCATGGCCGCCCGTGTCGTCAATTTGCGAGCAATCGATGGCCACCTATTCCCTCCAGGATAAGCTCGAAAAGCTCCCTATCCCAGACTTAACGGAAACATGTGGCAATTACCTTAAGGTGCTCAAGCCCCTTCAAACTGAACAAGAGTACCGGGACACTGAACGGGCGGTGGAATCGTTCCTCAAGGGATCAGGTCCATACTTGGACACGGAATTGCGCAAATACGCTGAAAATCGGCCTCTGTACATTGAACAGTTTTGGTACGATTCCTATTTGAATTATGACTCGCCGGTGGTGTTGAATTTAAACCCGTTCTTTTTACTCGAGGATGATCCATTTAACAATGAGCTGACGCAAAACCCTCAAATTAAAAGAGCCACCCTGCTCACGGTTTCTGCCCTCAAGTTTATTCAAGCTCTCAAGAATGAAACGTTACCCCCCGATACTATGCGCGGCAACAAGCCCCTCTGTATGTACCAGTACCTGAAATTGTTTGGTGCTGCGAGAATTCCCACCAGCGATGGCTGTGTTATGCAACTGGACCCCCAACTGAACCATATTGTGGTGATGCTGAAGTCTCAGTTCTATTGGTTTGATGTATTGGATGAAGAAAACCGGTTGATTTTGCTGGATTCAGAATTGATGGTCAACTTTACCCTGATTGTTCACGACTCCCAGGCTACTCCCCCGCTGGAAATTGCCCGGCTGTCGTTTGGTGTCCTCACCACCGAGACTCGCCGCATTTGGGCCAACCTGCGTATGCATCAAATCCAACCCAACCCCACCAATAACGAAATTTTGGGAATTATCGACCTGGCATTATTTGTGTTGTGTCTTGATGATTTGGAAATCACCGACTTGTCGGTTTTATCCAAAAACATGTTGTGCGGGTTGCTGATTTTGGACAAGGGGATCCAGGTGGGTACTTGTACCAACCGGTGGTATGACAAGTTGCAAATTATCATCACCAAGAATGGTAAGGCTGGTATCAATTTTGAGCACACTGGGGTCGATGGTCACACGGTGCTTCGGTTTGTGCTGGACATTTACACCGATCTGATCTTATCATTTGCTCATCTGATCAATGGCAATGCTCCGTCGTTATGGAACACTCAAACGGCTCTGGGAGACGAAATTTCCCAACAAAACTTGGTCACGGTTCCCCGTAAGCTCGAATGGGAATTGACCGCTGATTTACTGCTTGCGCTTCGGTTTGGTGAAACAAGATTATCGGACTTGATCAACCAGAATGAATTCCGTCACTTGGAATTTAAAAACTATGGTCTGACCCAAATCAAAAAGATGAAGTATTCTCCCGATGCGTTTGTGCAAATGGCGTTCCAGGCCACTTATTATGCCTTGTATGGTAAGGTGGAATGTACCTATGAGCCCGCCATGACCAAGGCTTTCTTCCACGGACGTACCGAAGCCATTCGTACCGTGCTGGAGGAACTGAACTACTTTGTGAGAAAGTTTTTCGATCTGGGAGAAACCAACAAGGATAAGCTCAAGTACTTGTCGGATGCTTGTAACGCCCATTCCGAGCAAACTCGGAGATGCCTGGCAGGTAAGGGGGTTGACCGTCACTTGTATGCATTGTTTTGCATCTGGAAACGTTATGTTGATGAATCGGTAGATAACGTCGACATGCACGACCTGGCCCTGCTGAATGAAACCGTGGTTGGTGAAGGAGACGACAAGGCGATCGCTGCTGGTGGTGTACCTGCCTTGAACGAGCTCCCTCCCATTTTTGCTGATAGTGGATGGGATAAGCTTAATAATACCATCATTTCCACCTCCAACTGTGGTAACCCCTCGTTGAGGTTGTTTGGGTTTGGCCCCGTGTCTGCCAATGGGTTTGGTATTGGTTACATTCTTAAGGATGACTCGATTTCAATTTGTGTGTCGCTGAAGCACCGGCAAACCCAACGGTTTTTGGTCACCCTTGAACTGTACTTTAACGAGGTGCTCAATATGTTTAAGCAAGTCAAGTTGGAAGAAGAGATGGCCAAGACTGCCAAGGCCATGCCCACGTTGACGAGATCAAAGTCGATCAATTTGTCCACTTTGCTTGGGGGTTATGGTTACTTTGATGTTGGTGAAGATGATATCAAGTCGAGAGGCCATGTTCCTGAACCACCTTTTTTGAACCGTCAATCTTCGACATTTTCCAATCGGGAAATTGGCAAGAAGTTGAGATTGTCGGAATATTAAAGCGGAAGTTATTTATTATTATTTATTACTATTTATTAAGATGAACATTGTATAACTAATTGGGGAGGATAAATGTAGGAAGTTAATCGTTGGTAGGTTGTAATATTCATTTGGTCGGTGTCTATCTCTACCGATACCATATTGATTAAATCATTTACCAACACAGTTGTAAAAACGTCCATTATAGGTGATATCAAAACAGCTAATAGAATTAATGAGTTAAAATTTTAATATTATCCCCAAAGACTAAGCTAAACTGATAGTTCCACTTCATGCACTTTAAAACACCGATATCAATAACTTTGAATAGATTCATCGGATTTTCATAAAAAATCAATCAAAGTAAATGAGGAGGTAACAGAAAAGAGTTCAATACCAATCAAGTTCTGGGAATTCACTATTAGTGAATTTAGTAAGTACCATTCATAGTTGAAGATATTTTGTAGTAACTTCCCCTTGCATTAGTAAGTAGTAGATTTGGAAGTTTTAGGGAGTAAAAATCTGTCATTAACAATACAATGAAGCTCGCCTAGGGCAAAAATTTTTACTGTTTAGTTTGTCAACTGAAATGCAATCATATATCATTTCTTACATCATAGCCGCATTACATGAACATAGACGTATTGGCAATTGATCAGTATTTGGGGAGAAAAAGGTATGCCCCGTTAAAATTCAAATTAACGCAATTCAATTTTATTGCTTGGTTTAATTCAGTGTTTGGTAAGGTCATTAAGTTCCCCGACTTCGATCATCAGCAAATGAATAGAGCTGGTATCAAAGGTGCCGAGTAAAAACGGGATATCAACTTCTTTCGAATAATTAGGTGGGTTAATTGCCAATGATTGTGGGAAAATATAGTAATTCCTAGATCCCCTATATCATTAGCCGTTTTTACACCCTCTGCAATACACCACCACTCCTACTCTAACAAACCATCACTCATCGCACCGCACCCAACTCCACAACCTCAAAACTCAAACCCTCAACACCATGGAAGTATACCTGCCAGAAGGACTCCGAATTGATGGCCGGCGATGGAATGAACTTAGACGATTTGAATGTCAAATCAATACTCACCCAAATTCCGGTGATGGCTCTAGTTATGTCGAACAAGGTAATACCAAGGTGGTTTGCTTAGTCCAAGGGCCAATGGAACCCAAACTGAATCAACAGCAGAATGGATGTACGATTGAAGTGAATGTCAACATTACTAACTTTTCCACTTTTGAACGAAGAAAACGGGGAAAGAACGACCGAAGAGTGCAAGAACTTGTCACCACGTTGGAACGGACATTTGACCAGAGTATTATGACCCATTTGTATCCCCGAACATTGATCAAGGTAGACTTGACGGTATTGGCTCAAGATGGGGGGCTTCTTGCTTCATTGGTCAACGCGATGACGTTAGCATTGATCGATGCCGGGATCTCAATGTACGACTATGTATCGTCGATATCAGCAGGGTTACTTGACACCACTACCATCTTGGATCTTAATAACTTTGAAGAGAATGATATGAGTGCACTTACAGTCGGGGTGATAGGTACTTCGGAGAAGCTTGCCTTGTTGATGTTGGAAGATAAGATGCCAGTGGATAGATTAGAGTCGGTGTTGGGGATTGCTATAGCTGGTAGTCACCGGATTAGAGAGTTGATGGATGAAGAGGTTCGTCGTCATGGAAATGAACGGTTGAAGAAGCGGGAGACTTAGGTTGTGGTCGTCTTTTGGATAATTAATGCATATTAGAAGATAATTATGTAGGTGGATATTGGATTGGTCTTTTTGTGGCAACCCTTGTCCTTCACAGTGGCTGACATTGTTAGAAGAGTGCTCATTTACTTTTACTTCCGAGCTGATCCATGTAGTAATTGGGTCAAGGGAAACATCAAATCACGTTTAAATTTTCATAATGAATTTTCATTGGTGGTTAAATTAATTGTTGGAAGCTTTGTAGGTCTGATGATTGTCAATGGTTTTTGGCTTGGAAAGCGGATTTCGACAATTATTGAATAAGTGCCACAGACCCAGAGAAGTGGATTCAGTAAGAAAGTGGGAAGAGACATTACCTTTCATTGGGTCTTTTATTTAAAAGCTTGTTGATGGTTATTGTGCTGAGCGAGCAAAGATTTGGGAGAATGGTAGGGGTTTAGAATCGACTCATTGGAATTCAAGGTTTGGTTTTGGCGAACATGTTTTTTGGCCGAAGAACATGATTTTCCTTTTACCTTACATTAAACTACATTTAGGGCAACTTATCGTAATATGAAACATTGGACCAATCAGTTGTGGTCAGAAACTTCATATATATCTTTAGTAGGTCATCAATTTTTACTCTTTATGATCCGTGAACAAAAGTTTGTCAAGTTAGCGCAAATGGTTTAGTGGTAAAATCCAACGTTGCCATCGTTGGGCCCCCGGTTCGATTCCGGGTTTGCGCATTGTTTTTTGATAAATTTTCCTCCAGATCCAGACTAGACAGTTTGACTGTTTTCACTATGTTTGGGACCAAAGGTACCTTAACCTTGAACAGAGTCTTCATCTCGATGTGTAATTTGGTAGACATTCAAAATGATAAAAATAATTGTAAAAGTACTAGAAATTATTTCATTGATATGAGTGAATTACGAGCTCTATTGGTTTCTCCCTGGAAATCAAATTAACATGTCCAAGTGTTCCAACGACTGGTTAAACCATTTACATCTATATCTTTCCTTTATCTCATTAAACGGTTGCTGTTACACAAATACTAAAGCAGCTCATTATCTCTTGTGATAATTCTTGGTTGTTTTAACAGGTGCCCATCCTTCACCAATGGCTCACACTAATCATATGCCCATCTAATGCCGACAACAAGTTGCGAAAATCAGTCTTCAGCACCCCTTCCTTTAGTATCATCACCTCCAATGGTGACTTGCCATTGAAATACTTTAGTAACTTGTAAAATACCACCACCAACTCCGACAGAAGCTTCACTCCATCCAAAACCTTGGCAATCCACTGACGTTCCAACGTAGTAGCACGGCCTGGATCTAGGATAATGATATCCTCATCATTATCCAACTCCATTCGAGTCTGGCGACTTAATTTCTCTTTGATGGTATCAATTTCTTGTACCTTTGACGTGTTGTCAGCGGGTAAAAGAGTATTCAGTGCCACCTTGCGTCGGCCACGGTCACGTTCCATATCTTCCTCAACCTTCATGCGAATAATGGGGGAGATCTTAACCCAATAGAACGTTTGAAGTTGTACCACGTAGCCATATTTGTACAACCAAGTTAATGCTTCAAAGTACAGGTCTTTGTGATCTCTCGAAGGAATAATCAGAGCAAACTGCACCAGCTTGCGGTGCTGGGGACTTAGAAGTTTGAGGAAATGGGGTAATGATGGTAATGTAGGGAACAAGTTGCGGAAGGTACTGATATCATAGAAAAAGTTAACCAGGATTGGCGCCATGGGACTAAGGATATAGATGCTTCGGGTAGAAATGGGCTGGATTAACCGAGCCCGTCTCCAGTAAATGAGATGGAAGGCAAACAGTTTAATTTCGTCAAGGTCCAAATCTGAGTTTTTGGCAATGCTAATAAGAGACTCGGTATGTTTGATGAGGTGGATGAACCGGGCAAGTGTCAGACTTTCATCGGCCTTGAGCTCACGAATGATTTCTCTAGGATCATCAAGGAGTAAAAGAGAAAAGTAGATGACATCATCGGCCACAAGTCCAGTATCATCAGTAGTTTTGGTAATACCATAACGAGTAGGCTCTCCTAAATTGATGAGACCTTCATTGGCAAGAAACCCCACCGTAGAACAGAGCTTAGCTCCAGGAAGGTAGGGCACCAGTGGTTCGGGTAAACTAACAAAATCCCATTTAATGGGGATTTGAAATGACCGAAGTTTATTGTTAATCGATAAATTGGCGATTTGTGATGTAGAGATGGCAGTGTAACAATCAGCCATCATCTTACAAAGCAGCAGCTTCTCAATGCACGCATCCCATCCTTCATTCTCCTTGAGCTTATTGATAAGCTTTATCTCCTTGGAAACGTACCCCGTCCGGCTCTGTTCGTAGCGAAGCACCAACGCCAATCGAGAAATGACAAAATGAAACATTTCATCGATCCGTTGAGTGTATTCAATCATTGGGGGATTCATAATAAACACAAGATGGAACATATTGAGCCGGTGGTCCTTGGATTCCTCCTCGGTAATCGAGGTGGCATTACTGTGATTACGCCGGTGACTCTTGGTCGCCTGGGGCTTCTCCAGAGAGTCGGTCATCGAAGACTTTTGATCTCTATGAGGCTTTTCCTTGATTCGCCAACTATTATCATCTAACTTGTGAATGGGCATACCCAAAAATGTCTTGTCATCAATCGCCAACTCAAACCGGGTATTACACATTGGTTTGGGCGGACTTAGCATTTCGGCAAGATATCCTGTCTCCATACCAAAAATGGTCCCCTCCTTGCCCTTGGTTCGGTTCAATGCATCCATATTGTGGGGAATAACCATGGGAAGGGCTCGATCGTCCCGGTGCTGTCTTTTCGAGTGTAATTCATCAAGATAGGAAATTATGTCACCCTTGGTACCAGTATAGTAATCAAGATGGTTCAGATCCCATCGTTTTTGGCTAAAGGGGCCCCGGTCTTCAATATCATCTTCATCTTCGTAGGTGTGTTCGGTAACATCGACATTTTCAGTATAGGAAAGGTCCTGAGGATAATTGAACACCACCAGCGGACCTGAAAGCGTCAGTACCACAAGAAGTAACCCCACAAGCGACGGATTGGGAAGGTTATAACTCATGGCTATTGGGTTTAGGTCGAGGTCAGATTAGATGCGGCTCAACTATGTGCAGGTATAATATTTACATCAACTATCTATCATTTCGAAGGAAGGCTTGGTAAGCTTCGTGAGCAATGTGGACTCTTCCCAGAGCCTTCATTTGTTTCTTTCCTTCCTTTTGTCTTTCCAATAATTTCTTGTACCGTGAAATATCGGCAGCGTGAAGCTTTTGGGTGACATCCTTCCTCCGGGCCTTGATGGTCTCTCTGGCCACCGCCTTGTTATTAACCTTGGCCTGGATGGCCACTTCAAACAACTGGTTTTTAAGGTATTGCTTGAACCTCTGGACATATTCTCTGCCTCGGGCCTGGGCCTTCAGTTTATGGATAATTGTGGTTAATGCATCTTGGGGTTCGCCATTGACACATAATTCCATTTTGACGATATCACTGCTACGGTAACCAGCATCTTCGTAGTCCAATGAAGCGTAACCCCTGGTATTTCCCTTAAGTTTGCCAAAGAGATCTTCCACCAATTCGGCCAAGGGAATATCGTACTTGAGTAATACCTGGCCAGTGGAAAGATACTCTAACTCCTTTTGGATACCTCGAGCAGCTTCGCAGATCGACATGACCACCCCAATGTATTCCTGGGGGATGGTGATGATGGCCTCGACGTAAGGTTCCAACAACAGCTCGATATTCTGGCGTTGTTCTGATTGGGGAAATTCAGCAGGATTGGTAATTATCTTTTCCTCTCCATTACGGTACTGAATCTTGTAGGGTACAGTGGGAGCAGTCATGATGATTCTGGCTCCATATTCGTTCTCAAGTCGTTCCTGGAACACCAGGGCATGAAGCGATCCCAAGAACCCAAGTCTCCACCCGAGGCCAAGTGCCACTGATGTTTCCTTTTCAAGAGTAACTGACCGGTCATTAAGTACCAAGTTTTGCATGTGGTCGTCCATGACGTTGAATTCGGTGCCGTCGGCGGGGAATGCCCCCATAAATACCATTGGCTTGACCTCTTCAAACCCAGGAAGCGGCTCAAGACCTTCACTATGTCCCACTTGAAAGAAAGTATCCCCCACAAGGGCTTCCCTCAGGTTTTTCATCCCGGGGACAACGTAGGCCACCTGTCCCGCCAGGATATGGTCCATGGGAATCTTATCAGGGTACATGATCCCCACTTCCTTGACCTCATATTTACGGTTCAGGTGAGCCAGTAAAAGCTTCATGCCCTTTTTAATGGTCCCGTCCACCACATGCACCAACATCACCACTCCGAGGTAAGGGTCATGCCATGAGTCGACAAGAAGAGCCTTTAACGGGGCATCAACCTTACCCGTAGGAGCAGGGATATCTTCAATAATCTTGGGAATGATTTGTTCTACATTAAGCCCGGTTTTGGCACTAATGGCAATGCAATCTTTGGGGTCCAACTCAAACGTCGATTCCACCTGGTCGATGGCCCGGGGGATATCGGCGGCATCCAAGTCAATTTTGTTAATGATTGGAAGGAGCTTGAGCCCCATGGAATAGGCGAGATAGAAGTTAGCCACAGTCTGGGCCTGAATCCCCTGGGAGGCATCGACAATTAAGAGGGCCCCACCACACAGGGCATAACTCCGGGACACTTCGGCTCTAAAATCAACGTGTCCCGGAGTATCAACCAAATGAAGAAGATAGTCTTCTCCTTTATAATTATACATCATCAGCACCGTCTGGGCCTTGACAGTGATGCCCCGTTCTCGTTCCACATCCAACTTGTCTAGCACCTGCTTTCCCCCTGGTTGAATCACCCCGGTTAGCTCTAATAACCGATCTGAAAGTGTCAGTTTGCCATGGTCAACGTGGGCAACGATAGAAAAGTTTCGATAATTCTCAATTGGGATTTTGGAGATGCGTTTCTCCACCAGTTGACGGTATGCTTCTTGATTAAGAAGACGTCTCTTTTCTTCCACTGAAAGTACCTGTTTGGAGGAAGAGTATCGAATAGTTAATCTGGTGCCATGGTAACCTCTGGCGATCCATCCCCCCGCCAGTAGTCGATGGAACATGGTGAAAAATCGCGAAATCTGGGGCAAGAGATGAAGGTAGTTGGAGGGTATTACCGGTGGGTGTAGATGCAAAGTGTGCTTAGGTGATTGTTTTATAGATCGCTAATTTTATAATCTGATGGTCTCAGTTGAAGGTCTCAATTGAAGTCTCAGTGTTAAATCTGAGCATAAAAATTTAAAGTACCTAGATTTGTAAATGGCTTTCGGTGGCAGTTATTATAGGTGTTTTTCAGAATAAGCTAAAGGTAGGGATGATCTTAAGGAGGTACACTTTGATCTTTCCAGTCAATGGTTTCCTGGGGTTTAACTAACTTTGAAATAACCAAAATTTTGAATTAGTGGTAGTAAATAGAGTCAATAGTTAACCAAACTCGTTTGATTTATGCCCTTTCAAGTCATTGTAAAATGATTTATTGTTCATACTGCTTTCAGGTTTAGGCGTGAGACACTTTTTAGTTTGTCATGGTTCACATAACTTTTTAAAAATAAAGGATTCAATTTGAACTTTCCGTCCTACAGAATGGAGAGTTTCAGTATGTATACTTCTATGTTTTTTCTTTTCAGTAGTTAATCCATGCCAACATTTCGCTCACATTCAGTGCTAGTTCATATTCCAAAGCAAAGCCCAAAAAAAGCACACCAAGAACAAATCTACTTTCATGCACTTGTTTCCAAGTTTCTTACGCAAAATTTTGTACCAGCTACTTCAAAGTCCATCTAAAACTTACGCTTCGGAGTAAACTCAACCACCATCTTACCTCACGGTATCATCAATTCACATCTTTGAAATCACTAGAGCTTCCCAGAAGCTTACAATTATAATAATAAAAAGTCTAATTACCTAATCTTCTAATGGAAAAGTGCCAAATTGGTTAACCCGTTTTGATTAAGTCCCAATCAAAGAATCTCTTCTTGAATTTAAACTACACAAACTAATCAGCTGATAAGTGAAGAAGATTTGTCTCTAATTCAATAT
>JAKTSK010000033.1:0-143632 GCA_030580155.1 Diutina siamensis
TACTCCCCTCCTTCTCCCCCTCCCCCCACCTAAACTGCCGTTACATTACCAAGAACACAATCTCTTTTATAAACGCCCTATAAACGTACCCCCTCCCCCCAATAATAACCCAACGACTAGTTTATCGTCGTCATCTTTAATTCTATTGGCTCCCGGCTTGTCTGTATTACTTCATGTACGGCTCACGGGGTGACTCAAGCATGGAGTAGTCATGTCCGAAACCTCATCTGGCTGATAAATCATCAACCATTCGCTTCCCTTGTACCGAATGCCATGGACAT
Organism: Diutina siamensis; assembly: GCA_030580155.1. NCBI lineage: Eukaryota > Fungi > Ascomycota > Pichiomycetes > Serinales > Debaryomycetaceae > Diutina > Diutina siamensis. Next base: position 282 of record JAKTSK010000033.1, read on the forward strand.
GTACCGCCGTCGGCTACCGTCGCCATTGCCGCCACTTTCTACTCCCTTTTCCCCCAATTCCTTGTTTCCGAAGGGATTGGACTCCGGGGAAGTCATCGTGAGTTAATGTCCGTTGATGTCAACTCCGAAACATCACCCAATCATTGACCATTCCCCAAACTTCCCAAACCTGCAAAACCTCCCCTCTACATTCAATTTTCACCGAAAATAATCATCTTTGCCATGTAAAGGGTTATGTTGCTTGGGGGGTTTATTTTTTTTCCCAATCTCCAGGCGTGATTATCTCGAATAGTTTATTAGATCTGATATGTATGCGAATCCTCATCATCTGCGCGCTCGATAGTAAAGACTATTTAATCATCAACCCTCCCCAGGCAATTGTAAAAAAACCGATCATCATGAACAGCAACAGCTCTCGGCTTCAGCTGATGCGGCGGGACATCACCGTACTTGGACTGATGAACAAGTTGTTGGTGGCCAACCGGGGGGAAATCCCCATTCGGATCTTTCGTACTGCTCACGAATTGCTGATGCAGACGGTTGCAATTTATTCCCATGAAGATCGGCTCTCGCTGCATCGACTTAAGGCTGATGAATCTTATGTCATTGGCAAGAAGGGTCAGTACTCTCCCGTCCAAGCCTACCTTCAAATTGATGAGATTTTGGCCATTGCCAAACAACACAATGTTAATATGATCCACCCGGGGTATGGGTTTTTGCTGGAAAATTCGGAATTTGCTCGCAAGGTTGAGGCGGCGGGCATCACTTGGATTGGGCCTAGTCATACTACCATTGATAAGGTGGGTGACAAGGTATCCGCTCGACAATTGGCCATTGAGAGCGATGTGCCGGTAGTTCCTGGGACCCCTGGTCCCATTGATACGGTGGAAGAGGCGGTGGAATTTGTTGAAAAGTATGGCTACCCCGTTATCATTAAGGCGGCGTTTGGTGGGGGTGGCCGGGGAATGAGGGTGGTTCGTGAAGGTGATGACATTGCTGATGCGTTTAAGCGGGCCACTTCTGAAGCCAAAACGGCGTTTGGTAATGGTACTTGCTTTATTGAACGGTTCCTTGACCATCCTAAACATATTGAAGTACAATTGTTGGCCGATAATTACGGCGACGTTATTCACTTGTTTGAACGGGACTGTTCGGTACAAAGACGTCACCAAAAGGTTGTTGAAGTTGCTCCTGCAAAAACCTTACCTCCTCTGGTGAGAGATGCCATTTTGGCAGATGCCGTTAGGCTTGCCCGTGCTGCCAATTACCGTAACGCCGGTACCGCCGAATTCTTGGTCGATGCTAAGGGCAGACACTACTTTATTGAAATTAACCCTCGGATCCAAGTTGAACATACCATTACTGAAGAAATCACCGGGGTGGATATCGTGGCTGCCCAGATTCAAATCGCCGCTGGCGCTTCCCTCAAACAATTGGGACTTTTGCAAGACAAGATCACCACCAGAGGGTTTGCTATCCAGTGCCGGATTACCACTGAAGATCCTGCCAAGAACTTTCAACCAGATACTGGTAAGATTGAAGTGTACCGGTCGGCCGGGGGGAATGGGGTGAGATTGGACGGGGGTAACGGGTTTGCCGGGGCCATCATTTCTCCTCATTACGACTCGATGCTTGTCAAGTGTACTTGTCTGGGACTGACTTATGAAATTGCTCGCCGGAAGATGTTGAGAGCCCTCATTGAATTCAGAATTAGAGGGGTCAAGACCAATATCCCCTTTCTCCTTGGGTTATTGACTAATGAAACGTTTGTTAAAGGTGAATGCTGGACTACATTTATTGATGATACTCCTCTGCTTTTCCAAATGATTTCCTCCCAAAACCGGGCCACCAAGTTATTGCTTTACTTGGCGGATATGGTTGTCAATGGTCTGTCAATCAAGGGGCAAATTGGCGACCCCAAACTCTTGGAAGAAGCGCAAATCCCCGAAATTCATGACCCCAAGACCGGAATTGCCATTGATGTTGCCAATACTCCCGTTCCTCGGGGTTGGCGTCAAGTTTTACTCGAAGAAGGTCCCCAAGGGTTTGCTCAAAAGATAAGAAACTTCAAGGGGTGTCTTATTACTGATACCACTTGGCGGGATGCCCATCAATCGTTGCTTGCTACTAGAGTCCGCACGATTGACCTCGCCAACATTGCTCCTACCACTGCTCATGCCCTTTCTGGTCTTCTTTCCCTTGAATGTTGGGGTGGGGCGACGTTTGATGTTGCCATGAGATTCCTCTACGAAGATCCTTGGGCCCGGTTGCGGACGTTGAGAAAGTTGGTGCCCAATATCCCGTTTCAAATGCTTTTGAGAGGGGCTAATGGAGTGGCCTACTCTTCTCTTCCCGATAATGCCATTGATCAATTTGTTAAGGAAGCCAAGGAGAACGGGGTTGACATTTTCCGGGTGTTTGATGCTCTTAATGACTTGGAACAATTAAAGGTTGGTGCTGATGCCGTCAAGAAGGCCGGCGGGGTAGTTGAAGCCACGGTGTGTTACTCGGGAGACATGTTGGCTCCAGGCAAAAAGTACAACTTGGACTACTACCTCGATGTCGTCGACAAGATTGTTGCCATGGGCACTCACATTTTGGGGATCAAGGACATGGCGGGTACCATGAAGCCCCAAGCCGCCACCTTATTGGTGGGTACCATTCGGGCGAAATATCCTGACCTTCCCATTCATGTCCACACCCACGACCTGGCGGGTACGGGGGTGGCGCTGATGGTGGCGGCCGCCAAAGCCGGCGCCGATGCCGTGGATGCTGCGCTGAACTCAATGTCGGGGATGACGTCTCAACCATCTATTTCCGCCATTTTGGCGTCATTGGAAGGGGTGCTCGACACTGGTTTAAGTGAACACAAGGTCAGAGAGTTGGATGCTTACTGGCAACAGATGCGGTTGTTGTACCTGTGCTTTGAAGCTGACCTCAAGGGTCCTGACCCTGACGTTTATGACACTGAAATCCCCGGTGGTCAATTGACCAACTTGTTATTCCAAGCTCAACAATTGGGATTGGGTGAACGGTGGATCCACACCAAACAAGCCTACAAGGAAGCCAACGACTTGCTTGGCGACATTGTCAAGGTGACACCCACCTCGAAGGTGGTGGGTGACTTGGCTCAGTTTATGGTGCTGAACAACTTGCTGGGAGAGGATGTTCAAAACTTGGCGTCGGAACTCGACTTTCCCGACTCGGTGTATGACTTTATGGAAGGGTTGATGGGTACTCCCTATGGTGGGTTCCCCGAACCGTTGCGGACCAATATTATTGCCAATAAGCGCCCCAAGCTTGACAAGCGTCCCGGTCTTTACTTGAAGCCCGTTGATTTTGATTCGGTCCGCAAGGAATTAAAGTCCCGCTACGGTCCCATGGTGGATGAATGTGATGTTGCTTCCTATATCATGTACCCCAAGGTGTACGAAGCCTTCCGCAACTTGCAAGAAAAGTATGGTGATTTACTGGTGTTGCCCACCCGGTACTTTTTGAAGCGGGCCGCAATTGGTGAAGAATTTCTGGTTGATATTGAACAGGGCAAGACTCTCATTATCAAGTTGTTGGCTATTGGCGAAATTTCTCAGCAAACTGGGTGTCGAGAAGTATTTTATGAATTGAACGGGGAGATGCGGTCGGTAACGGTGGTGGATAACACCGTGCTGATTGAAACCAAGACGAGAAAGAAGGCCCACGAACCCAATGATGTTGGTGCTCCCATGGCGGGGGTGGTTGTTGAAATCCGTACCAAGGAAGGGGTTGAGGTTAAAAAGGGGGATCCCATTGCCGTGTTACTGGCGATGAAGATGGAAATGGTGATTTCTGCCCCAGTTTCGGGTCATGTTGGAACCATTGAAATTAAGGAAGGGGACTCGGTGGATGCTAATGACTTGATTGTCTCCATCACTAAATAGAGGCACGATGTATTGATAATATAAATAAAGGTAAGTATTTAAAAAAACGGAATTCTATAATGAAGGTTGCTTTCTTTGGGGACTCTACAATATTGGGAAAAACAGCGAATGTGTTTATTATTGACAGTGAATATTTTGGAAATTTACCATTTATGTGTGCCTTGGCTAATGATGGTAATTTCGAGATAAAATAGCGATAGAGTTAAGGAAGAACTTTTGGATAGAAATATGATTGATGGTGATTCTGTAGCTTTTGGAACTGTGCCCAAGATTTTCACATTTGTAAATTGTAGATATGAAGTCTTGAAATTAATTCATGGGTCACCTAGTTTAGTCTATGGTTTACTTTGGGAAATTCTGGATGGATATTATTTATAAATTTAGTGAAAACTTAGACGATGGCGCAAGGAAGACAATTTAATCAATTTTGTTAATACAAGTACACAAGCCATTTTAATTGAACATTTGTTATTTGAACCCTTCACTGCCAGCTTAGATTTTGTAGTCTTCGTTATTACAAACTCATTATTACTGGCTGGTTATCACAGTCCTGACTGAACCTTAGCTTTTACAGTATAGTTGCTAGAACCTTGACAATTTATAGCATCTTTGTTAGCGACTTAGCTATTACTAACACAATTAATTAGCCTTAGCTATTACAAACTTGGCTATGACATGCTTAGGTTTTGCATCCTTAACCATTACAAGAATAACTACAACAGTTGTAGCTATCAAACCTTTGACAGCAAAAACAGTAGCTCGTACAACGATAACTATTATAATTGAAATTTTTCGATCTTAGCTGCTTTTCTTACTCGGTTGGTTGCTAGGACCTCTGTTTTCAGCTAAAGCTTAGTTGTAAGAAATTTTCTATCCTTAGCTTTGCTGTTACAAGCTCAATTAAAACCAGCTTATGGACTCAAACCTTAAGTTCTACCAGCTTAGTGACTAAAAGTTTAGCAATTACAATCGAAAGTATCACAAGCTTGGTGACTAGCAAGTTGGCTATTATATAAGCTTAGCTAGTTGAGTTTTGACTATTACAAAAATAATTATGAACTTAGTCCTTAGCAAATAGTTATTAGAACCCCTCCATCCAATCTTCACCTACCTCTCCCGTACAATAGTTATTTAATCACTCATCTTCAGCAAATTCAGCACAATAATTCAACATTCCCAAACTACCTCATACAATGATTGGTGATGCCTATGCGTTTCGCTTGTATCCAACAGTCACCAATTTACAAATAACCCAATATTTACTTAGGCCCCATTTTCCCCCCATCACACACTCCCTATTTCAACCCCCATCCTTCTACTACCATTACCATCCTGTAGTCTCCAAGTTTAATTGCCCTTTGCTTGATTAGGAAATTATACCATCACTGCACATAACCATTCTCTACCTTATACTCCGCTACTTACCATTACTATCATCACCTATATGCTACCATCGGTGTCAATATTTTTAACGGGCCTAACAGGCCTAGCGATGGTATCTGCCAAAACTATCTTAACCCACCAAGTTGGTATCGCCTGTGATTTGGTCCATGATCCTACGGAAATCAAGTTTGCCTTACAGTTGGCCGAGCCCCGGGACCCTACGGAGGCACTGGTGGTGGTGTTTCCCCTTCGAGAGATTGACAAGTTGGGTCTTGGAGAACCCCTGGTATTCCAAAAGACCTACGAAGACCTTGGCGATGTGGCGATTGATTGGGATGATAAACTTCCGAAGGAAGGAGTGCGCCAGATGGTGGCTGTTGGCCAGAAGACGCCGGTGATTGTCAATCCTAAGAACATTACGGACAATGTTAATGGTATCTGGTGTGTGGCCACCCTGAAGATCCCCGAAGGGGGTGAGCTTTCCATCGATATGCATTATCTTGCCAGTAACCTTGGTTATTTGGAAGGGAGATATCACACTACCCTTGGGTGGATGGTCCTCATTGGTATTGGACTTACCTACTTTCTTTGGCGCTTTCTCCAGCGGTTTGATGAGGTGCTGTTGGTGCTGGAAGGGGTGCTTTATTGGGTATTGATGCCGTTTGTCACCGTGGAAGCGGCCGAATGGGCGTGGCTCCTGCTCCGACGGGGGTTTATTCCATATGATCAGGTAATTACTACTTTTGGTAACTGGGTGATTGACCGGGCATTGTTCTTTGTTGGTGTCGTGGCATCACTCGCTCTTTATTTGTTCTTTTCGGGCTACGGTACCATCTACTACATTAAAGGCTACTACCCCAACTACCAGAAGATGCCTGAGCCCATATTGAAGCTGGCCAAGCGCTATTTCTACTGGATGGTGGGGTTGGGGTTGTTTGATCGGGGGTCGAGAGAAGTGTTTTACAACCCCACCCAATTTTTGAACGTTACCTCCCTGGAGGTGCCATCACAACGAACCTCTCTTTGGCTTATAGTATCATCTACAGCATCATTTGGCTGTGCGGTAGTGCTGTTTATCATATTTTTCAGGACGGCATTTGCCTTTCGGAAAACTCGACGTCAACTCCGTCAATTTCCCCAAATGGGCCCCGAAGAAGGGGAACAGGTGGCATCGCTGTTTACCCAATCACTCATGATTATATTTGTGGTGCCGTTTGTGGCGGGGATAGTTATTTCTTGTGCCATGTTTTGGATCTTTACCGGCGAGCTACTTGTGATGGATTCCACCACCTCCGCCAGCTCTCCAGCCATCACATATAAATTGATTGAAACCATGATCAATAGTAGGTGGTGGAATGCCCTCCAATTGATTGGTAAAATGAGTAATTATGTTCAAATCGTGTTGATGGCGTTGATTTGGGTCCGCACCAACCGGGGGTTGGTTAAACTCAATGGCTCCGATGAATTATTCGTTGGACAATCTCCACCCATTGAGGAACCCCACTCCCCGGTACTGGCTAAGAAGCAGTCTTTGACAGTATAATTCTCATAAGCGCGTTTGCCACAGGTGGCTGGTGAGGACGTGGGGTGGGGGGAGGTCTACAATAAATATCATATCTGGTTAGAGAGAAACTATGATTCACTACACTTTAAAACTACCATACTAATCGGTTGCTAATCTACCCGCTCCGGTTGATCGTATACTTAACTACTTGCTGGGGTTAGGTGATTGGTGCGGCTCAGCAGTTACTCGCCGCACCCTTGTGGCTGATGCCCGAAAATTTTAATTTTCAGAGAACTCAACTAATTATTGTTTTCTAAGTACGATTGCCGCTTATTGGCGGGCTTATCCACCAGATCGTCCAGATCCAGCCCCTTCAGATGCTTCTTTTGTTTGTTATTCAGGGTTTTCGACCGTCTTAGGTCGGCATGATGCTCTCGGCCCTCAAGGTATTGCACAATGATTTTTTGTTCCTTGGCGGCGATTTCAAGCTCCAGGATTTTTTCCCGCTGACTTTGGATCTCCCCCTCCAACACCTTGACGTATTCAAGCAATTTGTTGTACTTTTCTGCCATAGCTTCAGGGGGTTCTCCTTCATCCTTGGTGGGGTTTTCCACGTAGGCGTAGCTATTTGACAGATTAGTTTGGCTCGGCCGTTGCCCTGGTTGAAGCACCATCAGCGGCACTCGCACTTGGGGCACCGACTGATGGGGGGGATTGAACAAGAGGTGGGGCACAAAGTGCTGGTAGGGATTATTGGGAATCACCGCCAGCAGCGCTCCTCGGGATTTGGGTGTGGGGTCTCCCGCTATCCGATGAAAATTGTCGGGAAATTCTCCCATACGGGATTTTGGTTGTTCGTGGAATGGCTGGGCCTCTTCATCCACTTGTCGGATGGATGTGAAGTGCAGGGCCACCGGAATCCGGGGGTGAATGATTTGGATGGGTTGGCCCTGGCCACGGATCAGAGTGGTATCGCTAGAAACAACACTAATGTCATCCAGCAGTTCCCGATGCTCCAGTAGTTCCCGATGTTCCTTGGTGATTACACAAGCATTGGGCAGATTCTGGTGGCGGGCCAACGCATCATTTCTGGTGAATTTCTTGTGGCACCGCTGGCAAATATGGGGCTTTTCCCCCGTATGAAGCTTTTCGTGCCGCTTCAAATCATGGATGCGGCGAAATTTAAGCAGGCATACTTGACAAATATGGGGCTTGACGGTGGAGTGGATCAACTCATGGGAAATCATATTGTGTTTGCGGGTAAATCCCTGATTGCAAATTTTGCAAAAGTACTTCTTAGGTAAACCTGTCTTTGACTTGATCGGCGCATCCAACTCCGATTCCGTCATCAGGGTTGGCTCAGTGGAGGGAGTATCAGTTTCGGCATCTCCACTCAGACCCCCCCGTTCATCGTCACCACTCAGCGAAGTTGATCGGCTGGCGTCACTATTGGAATTACCATTAGAAGATGAAGATGAATTGATGCCACTTGAGGTAGTGGGAGTACCGTCCGATGGCGATGCCCCATCCAAAGTGTCGGAAGTGGACAGATTGTCCACCAATGGCGCCGACACGGGCAGGGTCTGTTGTGACCCCGTCCCACCACTTCTCTTTTTCTTCTTTCTCATCTTGGTCTTGTCAGGGGGAAGCGTGGCCGCTACTGGCGTAGAAATGTCTGATTGAGATGATCTGTTCTTCGCCATTTGGGGAATCAAACCAGGCCAACCTCTAAGGCTACCTTTGATTCCTTGGTCTATCTCAGGGACAAACGTTGTGGATAAGTTACCAAATCCAAAAAAAAAAATATTTTCGAGCGCTTCAGCTCATATAATTTGGTCTGCGTCAACCTCGAACCCTGCACCAACAATTTGGACTCGATTACGTAACGAAAAAGAATAGAGGGGGAGCAATGACGGTGATTGGCTAGGACAGGAGGGATAGAACAGCATTTCCGAAATGTAATTACTCTAATTATGAAACTAAAACCACATTGGCTCTCCTAGTGGCGGCGCCACCAAACACTAGCCGGGTATCACCCCCCCATTGTGACAACTGGTGGTGTAGCACCTGAGGCACCTGTTGTTTTAGCTCAACCTGTAAATGGGGGTTGGCCAGGGCGGGTATTTATGCACTGGTACCTTTAACCCGCATGTGGCGAGTGTCATGGTAGCACTGGAAGCGGACCACTTGCTCTAATTGGTGATTGAGGGGGAAAAAAGGCGTTGATTGCTAATGACGTCAAGGCGACATAGATTTTGGTGGCTTTTTTAAATTTAAGGTTTTCAGGTCACGCTGTCATTCCGCCCTAGACCAACTCCCTACCAATGTGCAGGCTAACCACCCACTCCTCTTCCATCAATTGGGCCAGCTTACGTCATCATCAGGGCTTAGCCCCTTGATCCTGACCCTGACCCTGGCACTGCTGGACTTGAAGTTGGGCCTGATGGACTTTGGAAGCTACCAAGCTATGATGAGTGTCGACTTCGATAAGGTGGTGACATCGCCGCCGCCCACGAGCACCTAGCCATTGAAGTCGGACCACGATCTGCACCATTAACACCAATTTTTTTATTGTCATCCGCCCCAGTCTATGTGCCGGGTCATACCTATCACCAGCGCGAAGCATGTCCATTGAGGTGGTTGCAACCGCCTCACAGTATTCCATCCGTTCACCAAGGGTTTTAGTTTGTAACCGTCGTTTGCATACCTCAGTGGTGGCGAGTTCGCTAACAGCATTAACTAACTCTTTATACATCCTTATCGTATTGGTGGCAGCGGCAGTGACCGATTCGAGGTCAAGCTTATGAGCCCTTGTCAAGGCTGCCACTTCAAGTTCATGTGCAGTGGAAAGATCATCCATGGTTTGTTTCTCTGTTGAGATCCGGTGGTCGATTTCGTCAGCCCTTTGATTGATATTGTGGTGGTGACGTGATATTAACGATTCAAGATCACTACAAGCCTTTTCAATCGTAGATGTAGCATTTATCAATTGAGGTTGGCCAAGGTGAGCTTTAAGCGAATCAATTATGGCTTTGAGGTTGTTATCATCAGGGGTGAATGGTTGCAGCAGCAACAGCAATATTCTGGCATTTGCCTCCACTAGTTTCTTCTTTAGAAGTGTCACAGTTGCATCAGGGAGGGCTGCCCTTCGTTCAAGTTCATTGGTTTTTAATTGGAGTGATGCCATGGTAGGGGTTAAATCATTAGGGTTGAGGGTGGATTGTTCTTTCGGTAATTCCCAGTTAATATCTGTAGGGTTGTCATTTGTGCTTGCTACATGCAGCAGTTTGGTGATGTTAACGGATGGGGGGTTGGTAGGTTGACTCTGGTCACTCATAAGTTGTTGGTATTGATTTTTGTACCATAGTAATTGATCATTAGCTTGTTGTAGATTGGTACACTTTTGTTCTATTTCGGTTTGACGCGTCTCCATTTGGTGAATTTGGGATTTTAGGGCTTCTAGTTGTTGAGGAAAAGTACCATTATTACAAACAGGTTGATCCATGGTGTAGTAGGTAGTGTAGTAGGTGGTGTAGTTATGGCTTGGTGATTGTAATGAATAATAGTGAGATAATCACCGCCGCACGTCGCACCAAACCATGGATTCATCATTCAATTATTGTCACATCTCCAACCCAAATCATACCATCTATGCGATTAAATGGCAACTTGAGCCCCTCAACTATGATGATATTGATACAGATCATATAATGGAAGCAACTGCTCTGCTTTTCCCCGACGATGACGACGAAATCACTTTTCCTCAATTAAAGACAATTGGTGCTCGCAAGGGACGTCACTACAAGCCAATATGGGAAGACTATTCCCTTGAAAAGTTTACTAGTGAATCTTCTAATGAAGATTATAAGGATCGCACCTTAATCCGATCGATGTATACTGGTGATGATGAGACCGAAGGAATTAATGAGTTTCTCAGTAACGGATACAATCACATTTCCACAGTTTTTGGTCATACTGGGGTTAATAATATCCATCTGCCTCCTCAGCTTGGCTATGAACCCCCCTCATTCACCACTCCTGCTACCCCTCGAATCAGAGCGCTGCTGGGGACAATTCTGGAGACTCCCCGAGTGCGCCAGCCACTGGTACACACTCCTCGGATTCCTAGTGGTACTCCCCGGACTCAAGCACCGTTTGAAACTCCTATTACTCGGATTATGAGGTAGATACCTCACCCAAGCTTTGTTCGAATTTACTATTACCCAGAGGAGGCAATCCTATGATCATCCCATTACTCTACTTATTGGCCTCCTTCAGTTGTTTCATCAACAGCCGCAGGCCATCGCGAATCTGAGGATTATAATGACAATCTAAAAGCACATTCTCCCAAAGAGTAGCGGCTTCAGGTTGAGACCGAGATACCTCAATTACTTCAGTTCTCAATGATGGTTCAATCCCAAGCAAATAACTCCCTTCCCCCAGGGTCTCCTCACTAGAGTAAAGGGCACCAATCCCCGAGTGTCGAGCCATAAGTTTACCAATAAACTTGAGCACGGCAAGCGTCAGCTTTTCTGGTAATTGGAGGGTCTCCATATATAGTCTCTTAGTAAATGCAAGTGCTCTCACCTTAGTACCATTCTTCAGTTTAAAGAAAATGGCATCCAAAGTTCTTAAGAGAAGTTCAGCGGTGGTGGAAACGTTAACATTGGCCTTTTCCATGGTCAAGGGGTCGTTCAATCGTAAAGTCTTGTGACTATACTCAATATCGGCATCCAACCCAATGGCATCGAGCAGTTGGTACACCGTTTGCACCACTGCCAGCATATCAATGGCCACCCGACCCATATCTTGATGATTAAGTAAAAGAGTAAAACAGGTAGCTGAACAAAGCAAGAGAAGTCTCACGTCAACATCCCCCAGTTCTTGTTCAAGGACATCGGCCATGATTTCCTTCATCACTTCCAAGAAGTCCCCCAACAAATCAAAATTGGCCATTCGACCAAACTTGGCCAACCCTTCGAGCACCAGACCAAAAAGTTTCCTGGCATTAGCATTATCATCATGACAACCCGCTTTCAAGATTGTCAAATAAAGTTTAAGCACCATTTGTAATACTTGGGCCTGGTTACGTTCCCTCTCTTCAGCAGTAACCTCTTGCTTTGCCTTGCTCATTTCTTCTTCAATGGCAATCATTTCCTTTCTTGCCTTTCTTTGCTTTTTCAGCAAATGGACCCGGTCCTTTTTCTGAACAATAAAGTTCTTCTTGACCAGCTCTTCAGAGGGGTTATAGTCTCGAAGCAATTGTAAGTGAAGCAAAACATTTACTGCCAGCTCATCAACCTTGAACAGTAATTTAATCACCTTGGAGAGAACCAGGACGATATCGACGGTGATGGAACCATCGATATCATCTTCAAGCAATTGTTCAATCACAGCCACACTACGAGTATAGATACTCAAGTCATCAGGGTTGGCGGGACGGTTTCGAAGCCTGCCAATCACGATTTCAATGAGTTTACGGTGGAAGTTAAAGTGACGTAATGCCACCGCCAATTCACAAGCAGCCTTACCAGCAACCCGGGCCAATACTTTGTTGTCAGTATTTCTGGTTAATGATTTCAATACGTCCAAATATTTCAGGTAATTACCCACCAAGTTTTGTTCATAACCACGAAGTTTAGCGACATCTTTCAGCACTTTTTCTTTCTTCTCTTGATCCAGCAATTCCCGAATCCGGTAACCTGGAGCAAGGTTTTTAAAGATGGGGACAAGGGCAAGTACTGCCAATTGGGAAGTGACGGGGTTTTTCGATGTACTCATTCTTGTTAATCTAGTCAATGCTGCCAAATTCTCTTCGGGGTCTTCCATAAGCTTCCCTGCCATGTCTGAAATCTCTTCTTTAAGTTTAACAAGTCGGATATGAGGAGGAAGATGAGCATCGGGGTCTTCTTCTTGTTTATCTTCTTCATTTTCATCCAATTGTTCATCATCGGTTTGAGGTTGTTGTTCATCATCCAGAGGTTCAGGTTCACTTTCCTCTTCTTCTTCTTTAATTTCTTCTCGAATAACCCTTTCAATCGTCCCATCAGCTCTCTTGATTGGTAACCCTTCGACTACTTTTGGGGTAGCCAATGACCGAGGTTGGAGTTCATAATCCATTTCATCATTTTCAAAGTCCTTCGAGAATAACCCCGACTCAAGCTGTTTATCAGCTTCGATCCGAGCTTTTTTCTTCTTTTCTAGGGCTTCTTGCTTCTTCCGTTTGGCCATTTAGTTAGGATTAGATGAGATGGATGAATAAGCCGCACGATGAGGACCGTTGATGAGTGAGTGAGAGAGGGAAGTAACGAGAGGATGTTAATGTACAAAACTGAGAAAATGAAGAGGAAGGAATCAAAATCAATCAAAATTTCACTAATAATGTATTCCAGAGATTTCAAATTTTTTTCGTGCAGTAGGGTTAATATTAAAATAATAGCCATTGAGCCATGACCATCACTGAACAATCAAACAATCATTCAATGGCCACCTCCAAACTACTCAGTAGCCATAAACAACCTCATCGGAGAGTCGAACCGCTAATAATTAAGTGGTCAACAATAAACTACCGTGTCTAACGTAACATGAACAACCCATTGGTTATACTCATTACCCCGATTTATAAAATGTACTCTTTTCAATCTGACTCTAATAAAAGTACTACCACCTATAATTCATTTATCAGATTTGCATCACCCTCATACTCCTCTTTCACCTATTCTTTACCACCTTTCATCACTTTACCCCCCCTCCACTCCTCTTCGACTTCCGCATTCTTCCGGTATACTCCCCCCACCGCACTTTATTGCCCGGCATACCCTCCAACACCTAGTGCGCATTTTATACATAAGGTCCACTGTCTCCCGAACTACCTTCCTTTAACATCATCACCAATTGAGTTTAACCATGTTGACGAGGGTGTTACGTCGCCAGTTTACCTGTGGCTCTCGAGCACTCAAGGCTCAAGTGTTTAAAATGCCCGCCATGTCCCCCACAATGACTGAAGGAGGAGTGGTGAGTTGGAAAGTCCACCCTGGTGATAAGTTCAGCGCTGGTGACGTATTGTTGGAGATTGAAACCGACAAGTCCACCATTGATGTTGAGGCCCAGGATGATGGCCAAGTGTTTGAGATTATCAAGGATGATGGCGCCAAGGGTATTCCAGTAGGGACTCCGATTGCAGTTTTGGCGGACGCTGATGATGATTTAAAAACGTTGGAGCGTCCCAAGATTGAAGATGGGGCACTGGCGGCGGCTCCAACCGCTTCCAACGCCGACCTGACCCCAAAATCGGCGCCAAAATCGGCCTCAAAATCAACCTTAGCTCAGCTGGAACCCTCGACAGACTCTCCTGGTGGAGTCAAGGCCAACCCCAACCAAACGTTACTACCTTCAGTGGAATTTATCCTTCATGAAAACCATATTGATCGCAATACTGCTCTTGAGAATATCCCTGCCACTGGACCCAATGGTCGGTTATTAAAGGGGGATGTATTGGCATACTTGGGCAAGATACCTCTGCTGGCCCCTGCCAAGATTGCTGCCTATTTAAAGGGTAAGGAACATTTAGACTTAAGTAATGTTCAAGTGGCCAAGTCTGAACCTCATAAGGAATCTACTGGTGCCGTCGGCGCTACCACTGGCGCTTCCGCTGGTGTCGGAGCTACACCAGCTGCCGCTCCCGCACCCAAACCTACCAATAAGCTTAAATTCACGTTTAGAGCCCCGTTGGGAGAATTGGCACCATCAGAATTTGAATACTCAATTGGTCTGGCATTGAAACAAGCCAAATTGGTGGCTTACTCCACCGAATTCCCCGAATACATCGCCCACGGGCCCTTGGGTGCCATGCCTGCCTCCCAAGATGCCATTTTCGATGAATTGTTGGTAGCATCGCCGTCGGTGGAACGTTTTACCGTGGGTGACGCCGCTATTAGTTATATTAGCGTATCTCCCGCGTCAACATCATTGCTCTCTCAACCATCCGATTCGTTATTCGATGACTTGTTGGCTAGCACTGTCACCACAAGAGCCGCTCCGGCAGCGGTCGCCGGTGAAACCACCGCCAAGGTGTCGTTCGTGGTGACATATAATTCATCTCTTACTGACGCTAAAAAGTTTGTTGACGTTTTTGCTGATTCGGTGGTGGACCAATTGGTAGCCACCGAACTTATTATTGAACAGTTGTCCGAGTAATTTTATATATTAAACCAAACGTCGATGACTTGATGATGAAGATGATGGGCACGTGATTTCAGCCTCATGTAGCGCACTCCATTTGAATTGTACTATCAGTAACATCCGTGCAACAACTACTGCGATCACCACAATGGCATTTCTGGATTCACCGAATGCTGGGAACTCCGAAACCCCCACGAGCCCCCCAACCCGCCGAAACTCCCCATCTCCCAATCACTCCTCATCCACCTTAAATACCTCTCCACCACAATCCCCATCATTATCAATGAGAGAGGAAGATTATTTGTCGTCATTCACCTTTGACCGACGTCGCATTCAATTAGAACTGGTACGTCAAATCAAACAAGCTCGAGTACTCGAGTTCGAGGCTCAGCTTGTCGAACTACAACACCAGGCCGAGATTTATAGAGGCCAAGTAGCCCTAGCTCAATCCAAAGCTGGTGCTATTCTGGCTAATTATGATTCTGTGAGAAATTACCGTCAATCGTTAGAAGCCCATTACCTTGAATTAGCTCAACAATTGGACGCGTTGAAAAAGCTTCCAGACCCATTAGTACCCTAATTTTGATTTGCTATTGTGGGGGCCCCAAATGTCCCACCAACGGCCACAACATCGGCCGTTGGTTGGACCGATCTTGTGGACATTGATGGCAGTTTGAGTCGCCCGATTGCTTTTTATCTGTCGCGCTTACCCCAGGTACATGAATTTTTTTTTTTTTTTGTCTCAATTACCAAAAGGAACAACGACCACCTCAACTAACGATATTTGTTGAGGTATTATAGACCGGCGCCACCATGCTTGATTCGCTGAAGACCCCCCTCCGAACCGAGTTCCCTCCCATGCCACCAACCTTACCCCGAGGCACAACCATACCTCGAGCAGGCGATCCTCATTACTCCCATCTCCCCCACCATGTACCCCATTCAATGTGGATACCACCATCGCAGCCACTTCATCACCTTCCCCACTGTGAGACGACTGTACCCGCCAATACCCCACCACTTCGATCCTTTGACCATTCAGGGTTCGATCATCCCACAAAACCCAATTCAAGCCAGCCCCATGGCATCGATTATACCCCACCCATCGTCGGCACCATTTCCCCCACCACCTCTGGTTCGGAATCCCCGTCTCCATCGCCGCCTAATCAAGCCCCACAAATCAAACAAGAGGACGGAAATATACCAGAACCCACTGTGGCCAAACGGAAACGAGGCCGCCCCAGAAAAT
Organism: Diutina siamensis; assembly: GCA_030580155.1. Lineage (NCBI taxonomy): Eukaryota > Fungi > Ascomycota > Pichiomycetes > Serinales > Debaryomycetaceae > Diutina > Diutina siamensis. The sequence continues at coordinate 16,516 of JAKTSK010000033.1, forward strand.
TAATTTTAGATCCCTCCACCAACTCCTATATCGACCTGACCCATCCCAACTTTAAACAACTCAATAAGCAACTTAAACCGCTCATTGCTAAAGAATATCGCATGGAAGATGGCTCAACTCACATGGCGCTGACCACCACCGCGGTACTGAGGTCATATGACCGAGACCAAGTACAACAACTTCTTCAAAAAAAGGACCGCCGAGGGCGACCGAGAAAGTTCCCAGTGGAGCAAACAGGGGTTACCATCAAGGGGGTTCGGATTAATGGGGCTAAGAAGCGCAAACAGCTGACTTGATGCCCTTGCTTACCATGTCAATCATGACGTTTCTTGCACAGAAAACGGCCAGTAGCCGTCATCGCACATTAATAGACATTGTCTTAACGTGACAAAGCCTACCCATCGCATATCATGACCAATCGGAAACCATTGACCCTTGGTTTATTTCCTGGCAGCTATTGCATATTCTTCCACAACTCCGGTCAGCTGCCATTATTGTGTAACGACTCCTTACCGGCGATTCCGAATCAAACTAGAAACGGCTTAGTAGAGTATTGTGCCATTTGCTATGTACTATTTGCTATCCACCACTTGTTAGATAATCACAATAATCAACCCCACCATTATTGACATTTTCTCCGTACTTTGGGCCTCCTTCAGTTGGTGACCCCCCACTGAAGTGTCGCGAAGCTGCATTGCGGACAAATTATTCGAATAGATTTTCCGCAAAAGATCGCTCCGTAGTCCCCTAACCAAAACCACTCAGCTAAAACAATTTTTTTAATTAGCGGTTATGAAGGGTGGGTGCTCACAAGTGCATCAACAGTACTTTCATCTCCTCGAACTAGCGGTGGAGAACCGTCCGTAGTTATATTATTAGGGTCATACCTAGCCCCCGCCACTTGTAATAATCGGGAAGTAAACTATGTCAGCATTGAGGACTTGGACCGGAAATAGGTGTAGCTACATGACCTCCAAAGTGGGGGTGAGTCAATATTTTTAACTGAACAATGGTGAAAAAAACCAATTACCAAAGACTGGTTTTCACAATAGTCGAGGAGGATTGGAATTATCTTCCTCTGGTAAAACTTAGCTATTGTAACCGCCGGTTCCCACAAATTTCAAAAGAGAGGATGCTGTATGATTAGCTTGGTCAACTTTGTGGCAGTTAAATAAGACATGACTGGAACTGTGCTTGCTGTATGAAATCCTAAATAACACACAAATGGAGGATTTAAATGGCTCGATTCCCCACCATTTATCAACCATTTTCACCTTCCCTTAATTGCAAATGGCCGTCGATCAACAAAGTATAGGGCCAACTGAAAAGCCAGAGCCAGTAGAATCGCCAGATAATCATCTGAGTGAAGATTCTATTGTTAATGATACTGCTTATAAGCAAGAACATAGTGATGATCATATTCAAAATGATCCTAACCATGTGGTATCGCTCGAAGACCTTCCAGACAAGGGTTTCAAGGATTACATTTCTATTTCAATCTTTTGTTTCTTGATTGCCTTTGGGGGTTACGTGTTTGGCTTTGATACTGGTACCATTGGTGGTTTCGTCAATATGTCTGATTTTAAGCGTCGGTTTGGCTCCAAGGCCCTTGACGGCACTTATTACTTTTCTAATGTTCGTACTGGTTTGATGATTGGTATCTTCAACGCTGGTTGTGCTATCGGGGCCGTTTTTGTTGCCAAGACCAGTGACTGGTGGGGTCGAAGAATTGCCATTTACATCGCCATGGTGATCTATATGTGTGGCCTCATTGTACAAATTGCTTCCCAATACGCTTGGTATCAATTCATGATCGGCCGGATCATTACGGGGTTGGCGGTGGGTACCCTTTCGGTGGTTTGCCCAATGTTCATTTCTGAAACTTCACCTAAGAAGATTCGGGGGACACTTGTTTGCTGCTTCCAATTATGTATTACCTTGGGGGTGTTGATTGGCTATTGTGTGGTCTATAAGACTCGTCGTTACGATAACTCCCGTCAATGGAGAATCCCCGTGGGGTTGTGTTTCGCTTGGGCGTTATTCTTAATGGCTGGGATGATTCCTATGCCTGAATCACCTCGTTACTTGGTGCAAAAGGGCAAGATCGAACAAGCAAAGCACTCGATTGCCAAGTCCAACAAGATTTCTCCTGAGCACCCGGCTGTCTACGGTGAAATTGCCCTCATCCAAGCTGGTTTGGAAAGAGAAGATGCAAGTGGAACCAATGTTTTTAAGGATATCATTTGTGGGAAGCCCAAGATTTTGTACCGGGTATTTGTCGGTGTGATGTTACAATCTCTTCAACAATTGTCGGGTGATAACTACTTCTTCTACTATGGTACTATTACGTTTAAAGCGGCTCATATTGATTCGTTCACCACATCCATCATTCTTGGTACCGTAAACTTTGGTTTTACGTTTGTTGGGATTTATGTGATTGAAAAGTTTGGTCGCCGTCGTTGTTTAATGGCGGGTTCGGTAGGGATGGGAACTATGTTACTCATTTATTCGATTGTTGGGTCCCAGCACTTGTATTATCATGGTCAACATGGTGCAACCAGAAAGCCCGATGGTGATGGGTTGATTTTTGTTTCCACGGTGTATATGGCATTCTTTGCCTCCACCTGGGCCGGGGGGGTATACTCGATTGTCTCTGAATTATACCCATCAAGAATCCGGACTACTGCCATGTCAATCGCTACTCTTGCCAACTGGATTTGGGGTTTCTTGATTGCATTCTTTACTGGGTTTATTTCGACGGCTATTGGATTCTACTACGGGTTTATCTTCTTTGGTTGTATGTTATTTTCCATCCCCTTTGTTTATTTCTGTGTCCTGGAAACCAAGGGGTTGTCATTGGAAGAAGTTGATTTGATGTACGCATCCAATGTTCTTCCTTGGAAGTCGTCCAAATGGGTACCACCTTCCAACAGCGATCAGAATAAATATAGACGGGGCTCTGATCCGCTGTTGTGGAGATCGCCGACTCCGGAAGCTCCCGGCACCCCCACCGAGGCTTAACTGACTTGATGATTAATACCAAAAGAAACATAGTATTAGTAAATAATGATAATGACTAAGAAGGGAAGTAATGGCAAGCGTGCCTAATTTGTAATGTGGAAAATATTTATGCTAATTGAGATGACTGATGTATTGGAACGCAAAGGTTACGTCTTCGTGTTCCAGTTCCCCCCTCATCAAAAGGTCCTGATTATCGGCCAATTCGTGCCGACGAAAATGGTTCCACGATGTTTGGTCACCGTAGAGCATGGCGGGGGCCTTTACTTGTTGTTTTTCTGGGGTACACCGTTTGCATTTATAGGTATCATGAGTATCGCAATTGGTGGTATCATTATACTTGAACAACTCCCGTAAGTTTTCCCCCAGAAAAAGTCGTTCGACATTTTCTTTCTCATCAACGACACATGACGAAAGCAGCATTTTCATCAGCTGACGTTGAAAGATTTTCTCTTCGATGGAACCGGTACCAATAAACCTGTAAATAAAGCAATCCTTCTTTTGACCATCTCGCCACACCCGTGCCAATGCTTGTTGATCCAGAGCCGGATTCCAGTCTGGATCCATCAAGATGAGTCGATTAGCACCTATTAAATTGATGCCACAACCCCCCGCTTTTGAAGAAAGTAAAAACACAAACGAATCGGCTTCAGGATCATTGAAAGCATCGACAATCTTTTGCCGTTTATTCAACCCTAGCGACCCATCCAACCGGTGGACCCGATATTGTCGTTCATGGCAAAGGCGTTGAATAATGTCAAGGGTTTGGGTATAATTGGAGATGATCACCACCCGATCGGTGGTTTGAGTTTTCATGGTGTAAAGAAACCTTTCAAGCACGTGGAACTTTCCCGAATACATCGAATTCAATCCTATATCCCGTTTTGGTTGATTACGGTAATCAGAATCGAGGATTTCCTCACTACCATCGATATCTTCGGGTAACTTAAGCAAGTCAGGATGGGTAACAAGCTTTTTTAACATACCGATCACCTTTAATGGTTGGGATCCTGTCCCCTTGAGGAGCTTTTTAACTGAAGGCAGGGTGACAAAATGGTGATAAAGTTTCTTTTGCATGGGGGCTTGATCAATGAATACCACATACTCGTATTTGATGGGCAAATATTTACTCAAAATGTCATTGGTACGACGAATAATGAACTTATTCACCATTCCCAACAACTCGGCCAACTTGGCATCACCTTTGGCTCGTTCTTCATCGGTAGCAAGACCATCTCGACCCCTTAAAATGTCATTTTCGAAATTCTTACGGAATTCTTGTCGGGTACCCAAATAACCAGGATTAGCAAAATTAAGTAAGGAAAAGTATTCCGACAAGTCATTTTGAATAGGAGTACCCAGTAGGATTACTCGACGGGGGCATTTTAATGAATTAAGAGCGGTAAAAGTAAGTGAATCGCCATTCTTAAGTCGATGGCCTTCATCAGCCAACATGAGACCAACCTCGGTACCAGCCAACTTGTCGACATTTCGCCGTAATGTTTCGTAAGATACGATCAATACTGGTCTCACGATATTACGGCCATGAGCAGTGGCCCATTGAACCAACTGCCCATCCAAATCTTTCGATCCCAGTCCCCCATCCACAGCAAATGGAGTAAGAACGCCTTCCCCCAACCATTTGACAATTTCATTGGCCCAATTCCTAACTAGCGATGATGGACAGACAATGATACATTTGTCAATGGTGCGTTTACCTCGAGGACTTTGTTTTAAAAGAGTCCACATGAGAGTAATACATTGAAGCGTCTTGCCCAACCCCATTTCATCAGCCATGATACACCCACGAGCGTTAGTATCTACCAATCCTGCAGTACAACGATATAAAAATTTAACCCCACTAACCTGGTGAGGACGAAGAATCTTTGCTAATCTGGGGTCAATCACTACTGGGACATCGGGATATTTCGATGCCTGTTGTTCTGGCAGCTCAATCACAATCCCCAAGATTTCCGCCAATGATTTATGGGTTTTGCTCCGCTTAGCTGGGGGCTCTACATGTTCAGTAGTGGTATCTGGAGTTCCTGACCGACTAATGGCATCGGGGTTGGGATCAACGGTAGGATCATATAAAACAATGGCAAACTCCAGGGTGGGATCGTGGAGAGGACGCGGAGGCAAAATTATCGCCTTTTTTGTCCCCAATGGCGGCGGTGGTTGAGTAAACGCCGTTACCTCATTGTTGGCCATTGGCACTTTAAATCGACGCGCTAGCGTCACCGTGGGTTGGTTGCTGGTTTGTGATGGCCGTGTTACCAAACCAAGTCTTTTGCCTCGAGCAACATCATCTTCATCATTATGGTTGCCTCCCACTTGGCCATTCTCCCCAACTTCAGCGTAATTGACCTTCTTTTGGCCCCGACGCGTCGCCTGGTTGGTACGCGTCTTGTCAGAAAATGGCACCCGGAACGGTTTGGCAAGCCGCACAGCGGAATCGGTGACCTTAGGAGGTCTCTTATCAACAGGCATCCCAGCACCTGAACCCAACGGGGTGGTAAATCCCTTTAACGGTTTGCGTGGTCCCATAGTTAGATTATGTACCTAGTCACCATTCGCACGTGAGCTCGATGTCTTCCGATAGCAAATCCTGCACCTAGAGAACAATGTCATATGGAAACAATACGGTTGACGGAATTATGGCAGGTCGTTATCACTGTTCATGGCGCGATATCCTAGTAATTTTGTTGATCAGGGGATGTGGTTTTTGTGTAGGCGGTACACCGTTACCGGGGGCCCACTATCTCCTGAATCGGCAACGATTTGTAAATCCACCATGGGGTATTAGACTTGTGTCTACTTGCATTTTCAGGGTCCTTCGAGGACATAACTAAAACTAATTATTCTAGCCGATGATGGCCGACCCAAGTGGTAGGGTTCCATCGATTACTTGTCATTATATTGGTTAGTTAGCCGCCCGTACTCACCAGTCAATCATCATCCCTAGGCATTATGCCATTACACAACCTTTACTCAATTTCGCCACACCGAGACTGTGGCTGATCCTGTTCCTGGCTTATGGGGCCATAACTACATGATTTTCATTGTAGTGAAAGGGGGGGCTATTAAAAATGACATTTCCGTTTCATTGCTACTCTAGGAATTTTCAGTTTAATGCAATTGGGATCGTTATTTCAAGGTCAGCTTCGGTTGGAGATATTATCAGACCCCCTGGTGGTATGCAGGAGGTTCATGCAGTTTTTTGCAGCCACAGCTTTGGAGCCAAGATATTTCAATGAAGGAAAAGACTGGTTTATTCAAACATGGCTACCGATACTGAGAGTGTACATCTTCTTTCCAAGGCAGTGGGGTATGTTATCCTTCTTGCTGTTGGTGGGGCATTTGCCATTGGCATGATTCTCACCACCAAGTTTCTCAGACGGTATCTTGACGAAGATCATCATAGTACCGAGACGTTCAGTGTTGCTAATCGGTCAGTGGGCACTGCTCTTACTATTTCTGCCGTGTACTCGTCGTGGTCTTGGGCCACCGAGTTGTTATGGGTGCTGACAATGGTTTACAATTATGGTATTCAAGCCAGTTATTACTATGGGGCGGGTCTATCAATCCAGATTGCCGTCATGGCCTTATTGGGGATCCATGCAAAGAAGAAGATCCCTCAAGCTCACACCTCCCTCGAAATCATTTCGTTAAGATATGGGACTGGCGCCCACATCTTGTACATGTTCTTGAGTTTGGTTAATAATTTATTGTCCTGTCTGGCGATGATTGTAGGGGCAGCTGGTGCCATCTCCATTATTGCTGGTAACTTGCACATTGTAGCGTCGATGATGCTCATTCCATTTGGGGTGCTTTTGTACACGGCGTTCGGGGGGTTGAAGGCAACCTTTCTTACTGATTACGTCCACACCCTTGTACTTTTGATTGTTCTTTGTTACATCAATACCGCCGTGTTAACCAGTGACAAGATTGGCGGTTTGGACAAGTACTGGGAATTGTTAAAGGCCAATGACAATCGCAACATAGAGGGGAACTACGACGGAAGTTATCTCACCGGTAAGTCCAAGGGGTCAGTTATTTTTGGTTTGATTCTTACAATGGGTAACTTTGGTTTGTGTATCATGGACTCATCATTTTGGCAAAAGACATTCTCGTCGGACTCGCGGCTGACAGTGCCCGCCTACTTGACATCAGCGGTACTTATCTTTTCCAATGTGTGGCCATTGGGTGCCATCGTTGGTGGAGCCCTGTTGGTGCTTTCCAAGACGGATATTTGGCCCACTTATCCTCGGGAAATGAGCACCTACGAAATCTCTTCAGGGTTCACACTTCCCTACACCTTAAAGGCCGTTCTTGGCAATGGCGGGGTTGGGGCTATCCTCCTTGTCATTTACCTTGCCGTTACTTCCACGGTGCTGGCGCAAGTGATCTCAGTGTCGTCGATTGCTCTGTTTGACATTTTCAAAAAGTACTTCAAGCCCAATGCCAACAACAAGCAGATGATTTTGGTGCTGCATTTGACGGTGGTGGGATTCGGGTTGTTTGCTGCTGGGTTTTCGTGTATGCTTCACTACGTGGGTACCAACATGACCTGGCTCGGTTACTTTTACCCGTTGCTCATTTGTCCCGGGGTGATTCCCTTGATCTTGTCGATTACTTGGGATAAACAATCGAAGTTGGCAGCAATTGCTGCTCCTATTGCTGGGTTGGTATTTGGGCTTGTGGTGTGGACCACCACTGCCTACCATTTCTACGGCAAGGTCAACGTAGATACCTTGGGTGAACAAATCCCTGTGTTGTACGGATCTTTGACGGCAATCTTTTTGCCGGCCATTGTACTGATAGTCATTAGTTTAATCCAGAACCAAACTTTTGACTGGAGTGTGCTTCAAAATGCTGATCTCTTGGTCAAGGCCAACGAAACTCCCGTGGAAGCTAATGACCAACTGAGTGGGGAGGAATTGAAGGCTGAAGTCAAGGAGAACGTCCTGGAGGTGAACTCTGAGAATTATCAGCAGGAGCAGCGTCTGTTAGATTTCTGGATCAAGGTAGCCACTGGGGCCACTATTTTTATTTTATTGGTAACCTGGGTATTGTGGCCAATGCCATTATACCGTAACTGGAAGTTCAGCGGGTCGTACTTCAAGGGGTATGTGGTGGTGGGTCTTATTTGGCTTTATGTGACATTGATTGTGGTGGGTCTCTACCCACTTTGGGCTGGTCGCCGGGCTATTCTTGTTGTTGTCAAGGGTATCTGGCGGGACCTTACCCATAAGAAGGTGAAGAAGTCTGAGGTTGAAACACCAGTGCCTGAAGCGGAAACACCGCCGACGTTGGTAAATTAATGAATATTATGATCGGATCTACCAGTATTTAATAAAGATTGAATAAGATGCTGGGGTACCTTGGGAGGGTGAATTAAACGGTTTAGATGTCCAGTTTATTCAATATGTTGACTAAACTTTGATTTGACTTTTGTATTGTCATGATAAGTATATGAATTGAATTTTAGACTTTTCTACTAATCATTGATTACAGTCACATTAGGGTTATATTTACTAGGTCTATCAATTGTTTTCTCATTACACATTATTTGATGATCATCGGTTCCTCAGTTTGGCCAACTTTATGTAGATATAAAAGGAATGCTACAAGTGTAGTGACATGAAGACAAAGATTAAATAATGTACATATTAGGAAATAGCTACCACACATTCAGGTTATCATATTTTTTCTGTAGACCAGGAATTCAATACGAATTTAATTAAGACTCATCTATATTGGCGCTTTCATTACACAGCTTCCTTGATGAAAAATTCAGTAATAGCTAACAGAAACAATTCAAAAAACCTATAACCCCCCTTTCCGCTGTATTTCTTGTGATCCAAATGTCACAAACTCAAAATACATCCTTTTGCCGAAGTCTTTTTAAAATCCATTTCAAAATTAAAAAATAGACAAAAATTGCAAGATGGTAAAGATAACACTTAAATACCGGATCCCAATCGACCCATCCTCCCATCCTTCCCTCCACCCCGTTCTGAGCCAATATTATCATATGTCTATCCTCCACATCACATCACGTGACGTGCCCCACTAACTATACCAGAGCTCGCGTTCAAAATTTCACCACATGTCTACTATTAAAGAATTTACCGCCGAAGAAGTGGCCAAGCACAACTCTGCCGATGACTTGTGGGTGATCTACAACGGTGAAGTGTACGACATTACCAAATACCTCGACGAACACCCTGGTGGTGAAGAAGTCATCGTCGACGTCGCTGGTCGCGATGCTACCGCTGATTTCGATGACATTGGCCATTCCGATGAGGCCAAGGAAATCTTGAAACAGTTGAAGCTCGGTAAGCTCAAGGGTGGCGTGATTAAGCAACAAGAGCTGAGATCGGACGGCGCCGTCGCCGCTCTGGCTGGGGTGCCGGTGCCGTTATTGGCATCGGGGGCAATCGTGGTGGCTGCCATTGTCTATTTCTACTTCTTGTGATCTAAGTAATTTCAATGAAATATATTCGTTATCATTAAAAGTAGCCATTTTGCTTGAGGTAGTAAGCCACGGCGGCCACAATCACCAACAAAACCCCCACCAGGAAACCCGACGACGACGATGTGTCTTCTTGCACCCTCAGTTGGGCGGTTTCAATCTTCTTGACGGTACCACCTTGGAGGGAACCGATCTTGTATCTTTCCATGATTTCATGGGCTTCATCGGAATGGCCGATATCATCAAATGCTTCGGTAGAATCGGTTCCAGCAACGTCGACGATTACTTCTTCACCACCAGGGTGTTCATCGACGAACTTAGTGACATCGTAGACTTCACCGTTGTAGATGATCCACAAGTCAGATTCCTTGTTGTGCTTGGCCACTTCGGCAGCAGTGAATTCCTTCGACATTTGCTGAGGAACTGGGTGGTGTTGGGTATTTAAACGAGGGGTGGGGTTTTCACATGCTATCCCCTCCGATAAGTGCGAAAGCCAGTAGCTGGCGTGGGAATGGTCAGAATATGGGTGGGGATGAGGAAGAGATGAGGAAGAGATGAGGAAACCGACGTGATTAAATTGGGGAGGGGGGAAGGGGGTTGAATGTTAAATCCATTGGTACTTCATTGGTGTTTTCTCGTGGTCTATCCCTCAGTTTATTCATCCTCCCCAAGTGCTGGACCTCACATTATTAACACGCGTCCTCATATGCACGTCGACAAGCCGTCCCTAGCGGACCTAAGGTGCATAATTATATTTCAAAATCATCTACACCCGTGGCCACCCAATGGCCCAATTGCTTATGGGCCGATTTTTTCATTTCCTCTCTTTGCACAAATTGTCGTTTCCATTCATCATAGCTCGACATTTTCTCCGTTTTCGGTAACCGTTGATGCCAATGATGCCACAACTTACGGTTACAAAACACCGATTGACTCTTGGGAGGTGGGGCTCGTCCCTTTTTACCTCCACCAAGCTTAAACCCGTTCACTAACACCTCTTGGGGCCCTCTTACCACCATCACCAACGCCTGTACCGCTGCCACCTTGTCAGGGTGCTTGGCAAAGTCAAATTCAACATCACATGGGATTATGTTAATGTCGTGGTCCAGTTTTACTCGACCAAAGCACCGATCAAAGTCGGCGGCGATATATTTTGATTTAGGAATCACCAATTGATCGAGGAAGATCGGCGACACTACTGAAGCAGTCATAGCACAATTAATCCCAATGGCCTGTTTTAACGCAAGCTTATCGGAACACAGTTTAGATAACAGTGGTGGCGAATCTGGCCGTCCTGGCTTGGTTCGGACAATACCAACCTCATCAAAATGAGCCCTTCCCCGGGCTATCTCGGAATCTAATCGACGCCGTTTCCACCCAGGGTTATCTTCAGCTATATATGACATCAGAGCATCCCCACACGGGGGCTCACTAATGTATAATGACACTTTGTGCTTGAGGGTCCGCTTATCATCACCATCTTCAAAGTAGCGATCATCGTCGATATGGGACAACACCCACCAATTAAAAGCCCTCAAAGCCAACATTTCTGCGTGGCCATCCATCACTAATTGACCCTGGCTATAACTTCGACACTGCTCCGGTACCACCTTCACTCCCGTGGCCAATGAGATGACTTCGACCTTACCATTGATGGTTAAACACACTCCGGCCAATACCGTCCATTCTTGAGCACCATTAGACCGTTGTTGAGGTTTATGACTTGGTTTAACCCGGGCAAACTCCTCCACCACTGCCGTGGCCACCTCCATAATGATTCTGGACGTTAATCTTCGCGATGAGTGTGCATTGCTAACTAGGTCGGGGTTGCCACGCCGGGTTGCCTACTGCCCCTCTAATCAAATTTCTAGATACCAGTGCTTCAAGTATTTGTAGCAGGGCCAATTCCTCGGTGAGTAATGCCAATTGGGTGGTACAGAGGTTGATAGTGTGATCGGGTTGGGGCATATCCCGGAGGGCTGCGAGTTTATTGGCCAAGTAGACCACTTTGTTGTTAATACAAACCCGTTTTGCCACGTCAATATCGTTCAGAGCAAGCCAGCCAAGGATTTTGACCAACTGGTCATAAATCAGGGTCACCAGTTGGGCCAAATTGGCGTGGTGACCAGTCAACAGCACTTCGGGAATGGTGCCTGTGCTCAATTGAGAGTATTGACGGTGACCATTGATGGTTTCGGTAGCAATCCGTTCACTATCATTGGATACCACCACCGTCTTGATGGGGGCCCCGTCGTAGTACAGTTGAGGTTGATTCACCAGGGGGAAAACTGTCAAGATGAGCGGTTGGAACTGGGAAAACTGGTCCAATATCGACGGGTTGGAGACATCAACGGTGGAGGCATCGACAGTATATACCCCCACAAAGTTCAATTCGGGAAGAACTGTCTTGAATTGAGATAATCGCTTTTGGAGAAACTGTTGGTCGATGGTGCCATTGGTCTGGGGTAGACCAAACAGTTGGTTGACGGTGGTGGTGCCATCACAAGTGGTACCAAGTAATACCCCGACCGGCGAGGCAATGGCCCTACTGAGATGGTCACCGATGTTAAAGAGCACCACCAGGTGGATCTTAACGGTGTATATCATGTGGAGATAGTGATCGGTGCGGCTTGGCTCTAACGTCGCACCATATCCACCATAACCACTAACACTTGACCTATACCTTAACCACCACCTCCTATACCGTGCTAGTTGTTTATTACGGATAATGTCATCACTCACCACTGATGACATCACCAAGGACATCACTTTTATCACTCATCATCCAATACCATACTAATGGTATCTCGTTATGGTATAACCTTTTATCATACCCTGGTGCCTCAATCACTTCTAATTTTCCATTGAACTCTTTATCTCAGCAATCTCATTCAACCGACGTTGATCCAATGCTAAAAGCTCCTCTTGTAATTGCTTCATTTGTTCATGGAGCTTTTCATACTTTTGATAATTATTCCGGTAATCTTCCATCATCTGTTGTTGTCGTTGGCGTATATCTTCCACCTTGCCATATTCCGTTTCCAATTGAGTAATTTTGGCCACCTGGGCATCAATCCTCGCTTGTTGATCAGTAATGGTAACCTTCTGGGCATCAATACTCGCTTTTTGATCATTAATTGTGACCTCCTGGGCCTCAATCTTTAAAGTTTGTGTTATTATCCGTTCTTCCTGAGACTTAATCGTCGCTGCTTGAGCAGCAATGGTGGCTGCTTGTGATTCCACCATCGCTTGCAAATTATCATCACCATTTGAAGGCTGCTTATCAATCCTCATCAGCATTTCTTCCATCTTTTCCACTAATTGATGAATATCGTGTTTAGTAGCATTTCCTTCAGTGGTTACTTCCTTTGAATATCCAGCAATCTCGGCCACAAGTCGCTGAAGACTCAGATTATTATTTTTAGATCTTTCCCATAATTGTCCCACATCCACCCCCGTTTGTTTTGTCTGGGCCCTGATCTCATTGAGTCCCGTTTCTAGCTCGAGCCATTGGCTTGGGGTGATTCCTCCACCCACCAGTGATGAATTAGTTTCAGCTGTCTTGGCCTTGGTGGTTCGTACCGTCAGCCCCACCGGCTTTAACGCCAGGCGAAAGTCCACCGGTTGGAGGTTCTCTTTGTTCATGATGGTTGGTTCTTGCCAAAACAATTTTTCCCAAATTGGATAGTGTGTGCAGGTGATACCATAGGTACCAGTGATTTTCCAAAGCTTTGGGGGTGGCCGAACTGGCGATCTAACTGAAGATGATGGGAACGCTGAACTCGCCATGGTAAGGAGTTTGGGGAGTTGCGGAGGTTGGTGGGGAGGTCATGGCCAACAATAGCAATTGGCCTTGACAACTGACGTGTAAATGGCGTGACTCTTCAGCACTAACGCAACGAATGCCGTCATTATTATTAGTGGTTCGAGGTGACTCGGGGTGATTCGGAGTGGTTCGGAGTGATTCGGACTTGGTCGGACTAGTAGGGTAAGGTTGGAGTCTTGGTGGGGACAATAATGAAGTTTCGATGTATTGGTGAGGTTAAGATCTATATCAGTAACATCTTTGATAAACCAGAAAAGTCACCATCACCTTAACCGTTGTATTCACCTTGATTACAAAATCTGGGGTAACACGGTCACGTGGACACCATCTCACCACCCGCGTTGGGCCATTAATTAACCATGAAGGTCCAAGTGGCCCATCATGATACTTACCAAACGTCACCCACCAAGTTAGATCTGGTCTATGGAAAGTGTTCCCAGACTCCGATTATTCGTATCTATGGTCTGATTCGAATTGATGCCTCCACCGAGGATATCGCCTCACCAAAACGACCCAAAATCAATGCTTTAGTAGTACCAACCATGGTCCATATTCACAGTTATTATCCTTACTTTTTTGTTGATTGTTTAGCTACTAATGTTGATGCCATTACTGCTGAAGTTCTTGAATCGAAGGCTCGTTACTTGAATCATCTGTTGGCAGCATCTTACAAAAAGCGTAGAGCCAATGATGACGACGATGCAGATGATGATGAACCCATGGATGAGCGGCCGGGAGAACGTCATTTTGTGTTACTGGTATCTATTATCAAGGCTTCCGCCATTTATGGTTATTCCCCTGGTTACAAGCCATTTTATAAGATTTCATTACTTAGTCCGCGCTATAAACAACGGCTTGCCCAATTATTTTATGAAGGACGGGTGAATATTGATGATGGGGTGGCTAATCGGAAGCCATTGGTTTATGAAGCTCATATTCCTTATACTTCTCAGTTTTTAGCCGATTATAATGTATTTGGGTGTGGATGGATGGATATCGATGAAACCAAAACTTACCTGAGATATCCTGTGATGGGTTTTAATGAGTTTTTACCATCCCAAGTGGAAACTATTCGTAAATACTTGTTGGATACTATCATTACCAAAATAAATGTACTTGATGACACCGCCTATCCTCGGATGGGACGTCAAGTGCTTGAATTCGATATTGATGTCAGTTTGATTAAAAATCGGAAACTTATTTCTGTGAGAAATCTCCATGATGGGTTTATCGAATGGAATCAATATCATAGTTCTCAAGGACCGCTTCCCACTCCAATTTATCTACTGTCACTTCAAGAGATTTATCTGGATCTTCGATATCAGTGTCAGATCCGTGATGTCTTGTTTAGTAGTGATGATAGTGCTGCCAGTAAGTTTGAGGGACTTGGTACTTCAAGATGGTCCAATCAAGTTGAACTCGATGACCTTCTTCAGTATGTGGTGAAGCAAAATGGAAGAGAGTCTCCAGATATGGACCGATGGTGGCAACGGCGAGGGAGATGGAAAGGTGATGAGACCATCAAGACGGCATTTGAATCAGTGGATGATATTGTTCGTTACCATACGTTTGCCTTACGACTTGGTTCAGACTTGATTCGATGGCCAACGACAAATATACTTTGGGGAACTGATGACTTTTATAAAACTCAACAACAATCAAAATCGTTTGAATGGTCTCAGCGTATCCCTCGATTTCTGCAACCAATAGGTTCTACTCTTTCCCCACCTCCACTTGATGAAAAAAATCAAGAGAATAATTTTACCGAAGATGATGAGGTGGGGACGGAAGAAGATGATGTGGGCACTGATCAAATATCTGATGAAGATAAAGAAGAGTTGGACTCTTGGACAATTGATGTGGAAGCTGGGGGGATCGATCAAAAGATTGCTACCCAACATCAGAGAATTATCAGTCAAGAGTCAATTGAGGATGATATCCTGTCTTCAGAATCATCTATTATTGAAAATGATTCGGGCCGATTCCGATTAGACCCTCCTTCAGAAATCATTGATATTGACGCCCTTAATCAAGAGTTTATCCGATCAGCAACTCTCAAGATTAATTGGCCTGCTCCTCACTACGATAATCGTGATGATGCCCCACAAAAGGCATTTGTATTTGCCAATAAACGAATATCGGTGCCAGTGAAAAATGATTCGGAAATTGCTGAAATTGGAATTAGTCCATGGATTAAATCGGTTATGAAGCAACCTACCGACAAACTTCAACGATGGTTATATGCCGACAAGCCTCCACTGACAGCTGAAGTTAATGAATGGTTTAAACAAGAAACGGAATGTCGACGGACAAATCTGCAAATTGTTGCCCCTACTCAGCATCGGTACCTGTATTGCCTGGCCAAAGTTGAACGACGAGATGATGGTTATAATGCCATGACGCTGTTTTATATTGATATCCATGTTTCCACCACCACTTCTAAAAAGCCCTCACCCGAAGCTGATGCCATTGTCGCCATATTTTACCATTTTGATGATGCTAATCAAATGTACTCTCACATGCCAACATCGGGAGTACTCTTGTTATCTGGCTACTCGACTCAAGGGTGTAGTGTTTTTACTCTGGAAACAGATTTGGTGTCCCGATTAGTTGAATTGGTGGAAATTTTTGATCCTGATATTCTCGTTGGCTATGAAGTCAATTCGAATTGTTGGGGCTATATCATTGAACGGTTCAAAAAAGTATACGATATCAACTTATTGGCTGATCTTGGACGCGGGACGTTCAAGGGCAAGGGTAAATGGGGTGATCGGTGGGGGTATACCCATTCGAGTGGATTTCTCATTTCGGGTCGCCATATTATCAATTTATGGCGGGTTTTAAGGTCAGATATGGCCCTAACCAATTATTCCCTTGAAAATGTTGCTTTTAAATTACTCAATGTCACATTGCCAAGATTTACTAATATGGTATTGACTGAATGGTTGAGTTCAAATAATGCCAACCAAAGACGACAGGTAATTTCTTATTATCTTCAGAGACAACTGGTTGCTCTTAAGGTGATGTCAATTCAAGAAATCATTCCTCGAAATGTTGAACATCTGCGGGTAATTGGGATTGAGTTTACATCGAATTTTACTCGGGGATCTCAATTCAAAGTTGAACTGATTCTCGCTCGAGTTGTCAAGGCAGAGAACGTCATTTTGAATTCACCTCTGAAACAAGATGTTCATGAAATGAGACTGTTGGATGCCATCCCATTAATCTTGGAGCCCGAACTGAATTATTATCAGCTGCCCCTCGTGGTATTGGACTTTCAACTGTTATATCCGCTGATTATGATTGCCTATAATTATTGCTTCAGTACCTTGGTGTGTCGATTGCGGAACTTTCGTCAATTTAAAAATCGGGTAGGCTATATTAATCATCATCGCCTTGAACGAGGTCTTGTTGGATTGTTGGTGGCATGTAAAGCCATCAATGTCTCCCCTAATGGATGTGTATTTGTCAATTCTGCAGTTCGAAAACTGGCATTGGCCAAAATGCTTAGTGAGTTAATGTCAACAAGACAGGCGGTCAAACAAGTGATGAAGATGTTTGGCGATGATCCTGAGCTTCGTCGACTTTATGATGCTCGACAATCAGCGCTTAAACTTATTGCCAATGTCACATATGGGTATGCCCTGGCCACTTATTCTGGGAGAATGCCCAACTCTGATGTTGCTGATGCCATTGTTTCTACGGGGAGAGAAATTCTAAGTAAACTGATTGCAATGATTGAACTGTCCGAGTTTGGCGCCAAGGTAGTTTATGGAGATACTGATTCTCTCTTTGTATACTTTCCTGGAGCTAGCCGTGAAGATGCATTCAATTATGGTAATCAATTGGCTAAACGGGTCACCAAAATCTTCCCGGATCCCATTTTTTTGAAATTCGAGAAAGTCTATCATCCCAGTGTGCTTTTGGCCAAGAAACGTTATGTTGGTTATAGTTATGAACTGGAAGGACAATTGGTGGGGAAATTCGATGCCAAGGGCATTGAAACGGTTCGAAGGGATGGGATTCCTGCTCAATCAAAGATGGTGGAACAACTGCTTCGGATTCTTTTTGAAAATGCTAACCTTCTGGAAGTCAAACGTTACGTAAGTGATCTGTTCGCTAAAGTTGCCGCTGGAAAAGTCCCAATTCTTGACTTTTGCTTTGCTAAAGAAGTGAGGTATGGATCTTATAAAGATGAACGCTACCTTCCTCCTGGAGCAGTAGTTGCTGAAAAGGCAGTGGCAGAAGATGCTCGAGCTGAACCTCAATGGAAGGAGAGAGTTCCTTATCTAATCATTGCTGATGTCACCAAACCACGATTAAGGGATCGAGCAGTTTCACCAGAAACATTTATGGCATCGATGGCCCAAACTAAACCAATGACATTGGATTATGACTATTATATTAAAAAGGTATTGATTCCCCCATTGGAACGAATCTTTAATCTAATGGGGGTTGATATCAAACAATGGAACTTATTGTTGCCTAGAAAGAACCCCGTGGCTGCTACTTCAAAATTAGCCCTCTTTGTTCGTCGCCATCAATGTTTCGTTTGTCAAGGAGCATTGAATGGAACTCTGGAGTATCTCTGTAATGATTGTTTGTTTAATGAAGCCGCCTCAGTTAATACCATCATTAATGGGGTTAGAATTACTGAAGAAAAAGTGACAATGTTATCAGCAAAATGTAATAGCTGTGTATCTGGTAATTTCGAAGTTGGAAGGGCTGGAGTTGATATTTCTTCCCAATGTGTTAATCAACTGTGTGAAACTTATTATATGAGACATGTTGCCAATACTATTCATAAAAAAAAGGTTGAAACTGCTCGTCCCATTCTTAACGAATTGGATTGGTAAATGGAAATTATACTTGTTTGCTAAGTACGGTATACGCTAGTTGATCGAGATTGAAACTGCTGCTCCACCCATTCTGAATTGGATTGATAAATGGACAGGAAAGCACATCAATGGTAGAAGAACTCTTATGCACGAGGGTAAATGGAATAAAGTAAAACTACTTGTATACTCGAAATGTGAATGCATTGAAAACCAGCCAAGACAATGTTGCCAAGAGCCCCTTCAATGGAAACCTCTCAAAATCACAAGAATTCACACGTTATAACTATTTACGGCTGTACTACACAGTTTTGGGGACCCTGAAGTAAGCACATTTGCCCCAACTGCTCGAATTGGTACTTCCCTTGGAAATTTTTCATTTTCCAACCAAAAAAATTAGGGTTTTTTTCCGTTCGTTGACCTTGCTCCATATTTTACTTGTTTATTAAGTAGCGTATACGCTAGTTAATTGAGTCCTTTAACATTTCAAGAGTTTCGTCCAAATCATCGTTCATCTTTTTGGTAAATTTTTTACTCTTGCCTCGTTTGAGGCCCTTTTCTTCATCATCTTGGTCATCATCTCCACCCGCTGGTGGGGTTGATTCGTCTGAAGCATGTTTCCGAACTCGTTGGGATCTTCGCAGACCTGGATTTTCTGATTGTTCAACTTTTTTAATAAGATCAGAAACCTTCAGATTTGATCCCAAATTGACTTTGGCGGTCTTTGGGGTTGTGGCTACGGGGGAAGTGGACTCCAGAACAATTCGCAGGGCCATTTCTCTCCGTTTGAGTAGTTTTTGTTGAAGCTCAGCTTCTGCATCAACTACAGCAGGAGCAGCCACTGGGGATGGATCAGGAGTTGGGACAGTGGGAGTGGGATCCTTGCGAGAAGCCACAATTTCAAATTCATCAAGATCAGGCAGTTCACCTCGATCGATATCTTCGGGGTGTAAACCTTGATCCAATGATTCAGGAACAATGTCTGGCGACGGATCAAGTTGAGTCTTTTCAATCGTGGCAGCTTCCAGAGAATCATCTAATGGTTCGGGATTCGGTTGCAGCTTTAATGATTTCAGCAGTTTCTTCTTCTTCAACGTTCCATCCTTTTTCTTCTTCTTTTTAGTATCTTCCAGATCAGTAGACTTTATCAGCAGAGTCAGCTTTCTTGGCTTTAATGCCATATCTTCTTCCCCCAGTTTCTTTTTCTTTTTCTTTTCCTTCTCTTTCCCCAGTAAATCCAGAATCAGTTTCTTTTTCATCACTTTACGTTTAACTTCTTCCTCTTGAACATCATCCAAAGGTCTAGTCACCGTTCTTTTTAATACCAATGATTCATCCGATTGATTGTAGGAATCATTTAACTGAAGGGGATCAATAGGAGTCGATGTCGTCACTGGGTCAGCCCCAACACTTGGTTGTCTTGTTCGGGGAGTTTCCAGAGGTCGACGAATCAGCATTCCCAGTTTTAAACTCATGGTATCATCAGTAGTCCAATCTTGAGAGTGAGCTAATCGTTCAAACTCTTCTAAGGGAATATTTTCAATGTTATTCTCATTCAATTCTCCGGGAATATCCCATACCCCACATTTCAGCCAGAAGATCTTATTCCGGACATGTAACAACAATAAATACATCTTCATCAACTTTGCTTCCTCTTGGGGATCCAATGTTACAGTCTTGATGTACAGATTCATTAGAATCTTGGTGGATGATCCCAGCAGACCCAGAGACAGCAGCAGCGATTGGTTCTGAGTAATTATCAGGGAAAAGTCCAGATCTCCAGAAGGATTTTTTCGGAACATGGTATTGGTATGAGCAAATTCTTCAAATGCTTGCGATGGCGACAACTTCAAGTTGGAACGAATATACCGTAATTTGGCAAAGAATTCACAGATATTTCGAAGCTTGAAAGTACAGTAGTTACAGATGGGGTATTGCGCTACCACCTGATCATCCTTTTCATCGGAAAGCAACTTAAAGTAGTAAAGACGAGCATGTTCCAACATATCATCCCGACGTTCACCACAGAACAGGCAAGGATCTTTCAAGGCCACCGGAGCCAAATCAGAAGTGGGAGTATTACCTCGATAACTGAGTTTGAATGATTCATTAACTCCCTTGACCGGTTCAATCTTTGCGCGGCCATCACACACCGTATTCCAAAAGTTCTTCAGTCTGGTCCAATTCTTAATGATCAGAGTCTGTTGAGGGACCAGAGTGATCGCAGTTTCCAATTCTTCAAGCCAAATCTTTTTAAAGTAACGCAAATTCTTCAAATTGGACAATTCATAGGTAAAATCAGGACGAATGATTGAATAAACAAACCCCTTGAAATCCTGGTTATAATTATTCAAATCAAAGCGGATTGCCCGAGCCAGGGGAACAAACAAGAGCGAGGTAAGTGGGCCATTATCATCAGCAAATTCGGCATCGAGATGGGCAATTTCTTGGGAGACATCGTGGGTCATCAGCCGCAACAGACCCACCCGTTGTAAAGAATTCGCTCTGGTGAGAGAATTTCGCTTCTTTTCATCCTCCAATTTGTACAAAATCAGCTTCAATTCCTTGAGTTGGTCTTGTTGGGATTGGATGATGGTATCCTTTTCTTCCAACTCCTCTATAAGCTTACGGTTCTTCACCTTGAAATTATAAGCTTCTCTCAGGGCATTCAGCACCATTTCATTAGCCTCATTGAATAACGATGCAGTCAAGTCTTCCACTTCGCCCTTAAGTTGTTTATTTTCCTTTTCCGCCACCAACCGGGCCTCTCTTGCCAGGCGGACTTCATCCAACGCTCGATTATACTTGGGTAGGAGCTTGCGGTAGTTTTCCTCGGCCAGACCCATTGATTTAATCCGGCTAAGGAGGTCTTCCCGCTCCCGTTTGAGGGCGTGGACACTATCGGCCATTTCCAGTTGTTTCTGAACGGCTTCCACCAATTTGGTGGACAACAGGGTCACCTCCTCCGTCAACTGGTCTTCGAGCAGCACCATGGCAAACTGTGAGGTGGTGGTGTAACGTTGATGGTATGGTCCTGAATCAGATCAGGTGTAACGCGTTTTTGCGCAAGGTACACGACCCATCCTCCATTGTTGATGTGCCAGCAAAACAAGGGGAACACAGTTATAAAAAGGGGTAGTCCCCCTTCCCCCAATCAAAAAGAAGTCAGTGGTTGGGGGATTAGTAACGGTGATGCTCGGACTGGTAGGTGTTTGCAATTACTCGAGTACCTTTGGCTTTGATTAACGCCCTGTTGGCTGCCGCCTCATGCCTAAAGACACGTCGATACAGTGGTAGTGGTGGTAACGATGGTGATCACCCCCCACTGGCGATCAATTGATCGTCGTGGGAAAATTGAGGGCTATGGTTTATTCCACTACGAGTTGTCAATTACTGACGCTACTACATGTATTTGGCCCATCCGGTTGAGGTATAATTTAGCCATTGCAGGGAGTAGGTAACAGACAGGGAAGATAAGCTTGGTGCTGCTTGAGACGGACTTGAGACTTCTTGAGACCTCCTTGATTATTAGTGCTGACAATTGAAACAAATGAGGTGGTGATTGGGCATTGGTCTCTCTTTTAGGGTCTTCTTTTCGGTCTCTTTTTGGTTTCTTTTTGGTCTTCTTTTTTTGCCTTTTTGACTCTCACAATAAATACCAATCGACACTTACCATTGATTGCAACTCGCCCTAGTGTGTGGTGGGACCATGACTTCCAACCAGAGCCACACTCACCCCATACAGGAAATTCGATCTCGGGGTTGCCCTTTCATCTAACCAACCCCGATCATCGGAAAGGCTGATCACTCCAGGTATATAAGCTGGGATTATCCTGCAGTGATAATGACTAGTCCCATGAGTCTAGTTGACCTCCCCTCCGAGGTGATTCAGATCGTGTGTTCCCATTTGGATCAATACGATACTCTACTGGTAACTCGATGTTGTAAATATACCCAAACCATTGGCCAGCGGCGACTTTTACATACGGTGGTGGTTGAACCATCTTATCTGATGTTTAACAATGCCGATGAGTACCAACAGGGCCACCAAGAGGTGACATTTATCAACTCGGGCTATTCATTAACCAAGTTCTTTGCTACCAATCACCCTGAATTGGTGAGACGCCTACACGTTAGTCTACCCCAAGAATTTAACGTGTGGGCCAACCATGATGCCATTTTGGAGTTTTTTACCCGGCTGGACCGGTTACAGGAAGTGAAATGGCTTGGAGAAGGGTTTGCCCCAGAGTTTCTGGCAGTATTACCTCGAGTCACCTCGTTGGAAGTAAGTTGCAAACAATTATCCTTACCCAAAGTACGTCTCACCAACTTTCGGATCCAGCCATTTCAAACCCCCCATCATTTGGCACTGATTCTTCGCCAGGTCAATTTGGATCAGTGTAAACAACTTTGGCTATGTAAACAAACCAGTTTGGATGCAAGTACGTTACTTCCCAACGTGGAAGAGTTGGTGATTGATCAAGTCGATGGTCATGCTGCCATTGTATCCAAGTTATATGATATCAATTTGGATACTTTGGCCATGCTTCCGCCCTTGGCTAATCTTTCCAGTTTGCTGTTGCAGGATATTGTTGTTGGGAGTGGTGACGCCACCATTTTGGCTCCCCTCCTCCCCCAATTACATACGTTACGGTTGTTATCGGTGTCGGAATGTGTGTCCCCCACCATTGATAATGGCAATCTGTTTCTTATGAACATTTGCCTGGGATTACATAATCTCGAGCTGTTGGCCCTTGACTACCGCCAGCCCATCATCGACGCCGTGCCGGAGTTTCTTGCCAAACTCAACAACTACCACCGGTTGACCGAGTTGGATATTACCATCCGGACCAACTCCACCAAAACCACTCAATTTGATCAATACCGGTTCCCCACCACCGTGACCAAATTAGCAGTGGAGGTGAAGCAGGAGCTAAGCGCCAATGACGCGGCATCATTCCACGCCACTGTGGCCATGCCTAAGGCAATTATTGCTGCGGTGGAGATGTTGAGCCTTGATAGTCTTCGGTGTAATTACCATCCCAACTTGGCGAAAATGCCAGAGCTACGAATGCTCGATATCTTTGGTGCCAGTACTCCCGGATTGGCGTTGTTTGACGTACTGTTTAGTTGGCACCAAAGGGTAGCCGATTACTTTAGTCAGTGTCGCCGGCTCCACTATGTTCGAATCAATGATGATGTATTTTGTAATGGAAGTCAACGACATGGTCTTGGTAAATGGATGGATAGTCAAATGAAGGTGTGAACATGGCACGCGGAAACAACGGTGACGCTACGGCAATAACGCCCTATAGCTCTTTTGGTGATCTTTTAGGGCAACTCAAACAAACTTTGTCGGTAATTGTCCCCCAAATGTCCCCAAAATGTCTCAAGTGGAATGACATTCAACGTCACTAAATTTATGGCGGTTACAACAATCAACATTTATGACCAACACAACCACAAAAACTTTGATTTCCCCTCTTTTTTAGATGAAGACGATACCAGCAATTATTGATAATCATTGGTTATTATTAGCCATGGTTGACTCATCGCTTCCCTATTTCTTTTCTCTTGATTTGTTCTAGAGGTTGTTCTACTCTCATAACCATGTCCGAACGGAGTCATCAACTCCGAATAGAAATTAATTTGGAATTGGCTCACGTGCCACCATGCCGCCTTGCTGAGCCGCACGGACGATGATTGGCCAAATCCCCCAACCACCCCCACGGTGAGGGGTAAGCACGAAATGCTTGTTTTGAGGGAAATAACTCAACTAGTAATGGCGGGACTATTAGTTCGTCATCGTCCTTACTCATTATCACCATGGCCGTGGCCTAGACTTTGACTCCGGTTCCGGTGATCAACTCCGACCAGTCCCTTCCCTTCACCCGAGCACTCTCACCGTTGTCGACGTTTTTAGAAGCAAACCCGCGTCGCAATAAAAAACACGCCTTAAAAAATATTTCTAGTACCATGCAGGAGGATTACCCAGAGGGGCCTCCCCCTCCCCCTCTTTCTGGGCCACGTTGCCGCATCGGCGTCTACCACACCGATAACCCCAACCCAACCACCACCACTCTTTACATTATTCACCTTGGTTGTGGTGGTGTTTGACCCTCATAGTAGCAGCGGAAGTCCTCGATCGCCACCTTTAATATCGACTCCGAATTATCTCCATTGACCCGAGCGTTTCGGACAACTGGAAGTGGATGTTATGCACGTTATCAAAAGGCGAAGCATCTCGGATGAGTCAAAAGAAACTTTGGAAAAACTATATAAGGACGACGATCCCCCCCCTGATAGATCATCAATCAACTACAACAACAACTACTCAATACAAATATGTCTGCTGCTACCATTGCCCCTGCCCCCATCAAGCTTACTGGTGCTGAAAAGGAAGCTGCCATCCTCAATCAAATCAGAGCTGAACAAGCTGCCCAAACTGCTCCTGCCACCTTTAATCTCAATATTGGTGGATCTTTCTTTAACTTTGGATTTAAGATCTAAGCAATTCCCCGGTGGAAATTGTAACAAATTATAAACTTGGGAATATGGATAATTGATAGATAGGAAATAATAATAAGAATAATAAGAATATTTGAGATAAAGAAAATAAAGTAGATAAGGTGATGGATTATTCAGAGTGATTGTATGTGATTACCAATGATATGGTCCAGCCATCTTTATTGATAACGTTTTTTGATAGAGCATCACCTGCGTGGCCACTAAGCTAACGGCTGGCTATCGTGTGCGGTTTCGGCGGTGGAAAAAGAAACTATCGATAAACTTTTTCGCGGTGTGGTCACGTGAGAAGAATCGGTTTTGGAGTACCACAGAATCGCGGAAATTTACGGAAATCGTGGGTGGTTCCGAACAAGTCCGGAAGGCAGTAGTACTGCGAGTAGGAAAGGGAACGAGAGAGGAGGAAGGAACCAAGAGAAACAGTTTGGGCCAATTATATTGCCTAGGTGATTATTTCAGAAGGTACTAATTAGGTACGGCTAATGGCATGGCCTAGCGGTGGCTACCGGTGATTGACGGTGTTTCAAGATCATCAAATCCACATTTCCGTCAAACCGAAGTTCGGCCCAAGGGAAATTGTGAGTACGGCAGCCACTAGCGACCCCAGTCAAAGTTATTCCGATAAATTGGGAAATAAACTGGACACATCGTAGTAAATAATTGTGACTGTCGTGTTCCCAACTATTTTGGATAGAATATCGAAATTTAATGGGGGACTTATGAACAGCAATTAATTGGCAACAAGCCGAATTCTCCTTTGATGTTGTTCATTTCTTGTGGCGAATGATTGGGTGTTGGTCCCTACCATTTTGTACCTGTAAACTCGTACTACTCACCCATTACAAATTCGACAAGACATCTGCGACTTTTCCCAATCAAATCAATCTATTAAACTATGAATTAATATTTCAAGGATACACTCCAGCATTCCCTTGGTTGGTTTCTGAATTTTTTTACCACCATTTTTTATCATCTCTTATTTGACAATTAAAGTTCATGCATTATTCAAAGTTTTAATTATTGAAAGCTCATTGACATTTGATGTAACTGAGTCTATATTCACAATTTCTCAATTGACATACCACTTTCTCCTCCTCTTCCTATCTCAATGTATTAAATATATAAAATTAAATCAAATTGTTAATAGCTTCTTGGGCCTTGGCTAAATTGTCCTTGGTCCCAACAAGATGAACAAAGTTATTACTCTTGTCATTAGCCTTAGGAATGGTGATGAAAGTACCAGTCTTTTGTCTAATGTCAGCCACCTTGGACCCCCCAGATCCAATAATCTTGGAAAACACCGAGGGGTTTTGGGCGTAGAGCCAGCCCTCATGATCAGCAGCTTCAGCAAGAGCCAACCGGCCCTTGATGTAATCAGCTGCCTTGGTGGTGGACTCGTCGGAACCCTTGAATCTCCAGGGAATCACCCCTTCCGAATCGTCACTAGCAGTGGAAGGAACCACCGAAAACAACATGGTAGCATCGTCGCTAGGATAGGCCGATTCGGGAGCAGCAGGAATGGGAGTCTTGGAAAGGTTGCTGGCCTTTCTGGTGTGGGCACCATGGACAACATCCACCCCATACTTGTTTTGCAACATTTTGAATACGGCTCCCCGTTCGGAAACCAAGTGGTGATATTGGACAGGAACATCGAGCTCAATATTCCAATCATCCTTGGTCAATTCTTCCATTTTGGCCTTGGCCGCGGCCACTTTTTCGGGCAACCCGGTAATCTTCACCATCAACGAAGGGTCGTTGGGACGAGGCACGTCAATGGAAGCACCAGTTTCATCTTGGATGGCATGACGAATCGAACCACCAGGACCAACAATCAACTTGTGCTTTTCCTTGGCCAATTCCCATTCTTCAGTAATCAGGGCTTCCCGTTCAGCAATGATTTGCTTGACAAGTTCAATCACCTTAGTAGCAATGGCCTTGTCCCCCGCTGAAGTCACGGCGGTGGTTTCCAGACCTTCATTGGGGATGGTCAACAATTGGTAATACTTCTTGTTCCGAGGCAAGTCATCGGCACCAGCCCGGGTAAGGATGTCCCGCATCACTGACCCGTTGGGACCAACAAGGTCCCGGTGGTACTTGGGATCAACGTCAACTGACAAGGTGACAAAGTTTTCCACTTCATCGACAATGTCTTGGATCTTGGCCTTGGCTTCCTTAAGCGCCAGCTTCGACCCGGTGAGTTCCACTTCGGCGTATCCAAGCTCCTCTTCACTCTGCTTATTGCGTTTGAACTTGTAGTCAACACCAGTGCCATCGGCAATGTCCTTGATGGTTTCCCCGGCCCGGCCAATCACCCGAGCAATGGCCACCGTGGGGATCTGGATGGATTCAGTAAACCCGTTTTCCTTTTCGAACGCGTACAATTCCTTCAATTCTTCTTCACACTTGGCCACACCCTTGGAAGGACCCTTGATCACCACTTCATCCTTCTTGGGGCCATCAGGCGAAGTTTCCCCTGAGATCTTGGGGAAATTGATGTGGACATTGTACTTGTCTTGCAACCGGTTGATGTAGATGGCATTGGGCCCAATCATCCGCTTGTGGTACTTTTGTTCCACTCTAACCTTAACAGTAGTTTCATCGGCGTATCTCTTAGCAAGAGTGGCCAACTTGGCCTTGGCGGCTTCAGCGTTACGCTTGATCCCGACAATTTCAATGTCAACCTTTTCCGCCGATGCTTCCGATTGAGGAATATCGATCTTGACGCCAAATTCGTCCTTGATGGCGTTCAAGTTGGCACCCTGTTTACCAATCAACCGCGACACCACCACCGATGGCACCGTCACCAGAGTGACGTATTGGTTGCCGTGTTCCTTAGCATCCGCCACCACCGATTCAATGTGCTTCTTAATGATGGCAACATCGGGCTTAAACCCTTGGATGGAAATGGCATCGTTATGAGGAACCGCCATCGATACCCGCACGTTGCGATCCACTGACAGTAAAATCAGGTTCAAGGTGGTTGAGTTGGGGCCCTTGACGTGTTGGTGATCACCTTGAGGCACCTCAACCACCGCAGTTTCCAATTGATCTTGTAATTCTCTCAATGAGGCAAGGGCGGCATCAACAGCATCCAACCGGTTAGTAATGTCGGACGAGTCGGAAAAGTCATCATCCAGAGTGTCCTGAGTAGCAAACAAGTAGACGTGGTTGCCCAAGATCACCGGTTGAACATTATTCTTTTGCGCCGCCGCCTTGATTTCTTGGTGGATCTTATCCACGAAGAAATCATCAATATCAGAAATGACCTTGGTATTAGCAGGAGTGATTTGGTTAACGGTACTAACGATTTGAGTTCTTGCCTTTTTCACCGCATCTTGTTGATCGGTCTTGGCGATGATTTCAATTGGCACCAGTTTAATGTCCAGCGTGAGTTGTTTCTTCAGGGGAGCCGAAACCTTAACGTCGTGGGTTTCACCAATTTGGTTAAACACTCCATTGGAGCTCAACAACGATGCCACCGCCTTGACGTGGTTCAAGTTACCGCCATGGGCTCTCGACATATCCAACACTTCCACCTTGTATTGAGAAGTGGTTTGTCTAGCCTTTTCTTGAGCAGCGGCAAGCTTGGACTTTTCACCAATAAACATCACTCCGGATTCGCCAGCTTGGGGCAATTTGATAAACACATGGTCATCTTCCAAAATGGAGTCAATTGGCAAGAATTGGTGCTTAACTTGAGGGATGGGGACCGACACCAGCGAGATCTTTGGAGAAAATCCATCGAGGGCCCGTTGCAATGCTTCCTTGGCTGCCAACACTTGTTCTCTATCACCAAGGATCGACACCCGCGAGGACGCCAGCTTGTAAGAAGGAATGTTAAAGTCGAGGTCAGGGTAAGCTTCCACCACAGGCGCCAACACAAACGGAGCAAATGGCTTTAATTCTTCATCAATGGCCACCTTGGCGGCCAAGTTCTTGGTTTCTTCGGTGACAATGGCCATGATTTGTGCCTTGGCCCGCTTACACCCTTCAATGTCCCCCTCGATGGTGATGGGAACGGTGGTAGCAAAGATATCGTCATTATCTTCTTCTGGACCATTATAATTGGCAATATCAACTCTCACCGAGTTCCTTTCAATAATGGGGCGTAAGTTCTTCCCACCTTGACCAATGATTCTCAGTCTAATCTTGGCAGGCACGGTGAATTGAATCTTGACGGGCTTAGTAAGACGCTTGATCACCAATTGCTTGGCCAACTTGACATTTTCAGGTTTTCCCGAGATCAAAAACGTCCGCTTCAGCGACGACGTCAGCGATTCAATCAGGGTGGAGGTGACTTGCTTGATTTCGGTCAAGATTTTGTTAAACTCCAACCGAGGCGCTTGGATTTGATCATCCGCTTCCAAAGAGAATGCATCCTGAATGGTGGATAACTTGGGAGTGGAGCCATTGGCGGCACGAGTGGCCTTAGGAGCGCCGGCGGCGGGGGCGGCGGTGGGGGCCTTCATTTCGGGACCCCATTGGGTGGCGGCGGCGGCGGCCACTGACTTTTTCCCACCACCAAGGGCAGGAAACGCCAGATCATCAGCAATCAGGGGAGGAGGGGTGTTTTTCTTCGAGGAGTCCAACTTGACGGCGATTGGTTCTTCTTGAGGTTCAACATAAGTACCGTTGACCCGGGCAGCAATGATTTCAGCAGGAGTAGACATGATGGCAATGCTATTAATAGCAGCAGGAGAAGTTAACAAACAGTAAGGACCAACGAGGTTCAGGTGGGCACGGAGGGTGAGCTCTGGTGAAAAAGTTCCATCGTCGGGTTAAGGCTACGTAGTCGCATTTGGTTGTGTGCAGTCCTCCGGAGTTGGGTGGAGGGGTGTTAGCCGTTTCGATGATTACAGTGGTTTCTAAGTTGGGAGTGATGATGAAATGGTTTCGGAACAATCAATTGGGGGGGATTACTTGTTTTGTCGGTGCAGCTGCACGGTTTCCAAAACCCCACAATCATTTCTAGATTCTTGAAACAATGAGGGGCGTTATTATTTGGGGTGGAAATCCGGGGAAGAAGACAATGAAAGTACCTTGGCACCACCAAATGAGCCAATAACTACCTGGTGGGTATTGGTGCCGAGTGACGATGGCCAAGACTGGTCGGTCATTGTACCGATATCTCCTGGTGCGATAACCCCGCTAAGGTCCCGCCAGGGCCCAGGGTCCATGGCTGCGAAATAATAAAAATGAAAAATGCATTTTCAATTGACCTATAACATGCTATAGTGGCAGCACCAATCCGTGCTGATGAACAACAAATGTTCGGCAATCCCGACGGCCGGGGCCAACCTTGTCGTGATGAAGATATTTAGGTAAACTGCTATAATCGAGAAACACTCCCTCCGCTGATACCGCCAGTTTGGGAATCACCACCTGACAGTTAGATAACGTCAAGTTCTTACCAGACCAGGTATCAAACAGATGGAGGGTGGGGATGCACAGAGAAATGTACAGCTTTTCCACTGGTGAGTAATACAGTTCCATGGATGGAAACGAATACTTACCGATGGTGATGCAATGAGCAGGGGTATCGTCGACCAGGGTTGCTGCCAGTGACATCAGCGACGCCAGCGTCGCTTCAAATAACAGGTCGGTGTCCAGGTCGTCTCCCAACCCCCCCAGCAAACTCCACTGGCGATATCGGTGACTGTGCTTAATGTCATCCGACCCCGACGAGAAAATATCGTCGAAAATAACTTCATGTGAGTCTGACTCCAGGAGCCGTTCCGCAAGCATGGAGTGGGTCTTGGCCATGGCGGTGTCGACACCAATCCGGGCCACCATCGACGCCAAGAGCAACGCATTATCCCGCACGGTATACCGACTTGGAAGCAGTTTTTGGTCGTCAGCATGGCGAACTTCCAAGGGATCAGCAAGGTTCCGGGCAGTAATGAGATGATGGTACCACTGGACCATGCCATGAAATGACCAGCATTGCATGAGCATCTGACAGTGTTCTATCCGTAACCGCAAAACGTTGTTATAATCGAGGAGAGCCTCGAGTAATGATTTCTTGTTCTTAGAAACCGCCTTGGCCACCTGTAACATCAGCATGGCCTCGCCAACTTGAAGATTTTGTAATGAATACTGGCGATAAAGCTTCAATTGGTACCGGTGACAAATTGCCATGAAATGGGCCCGTGATGACAGCCCTTCAAACAAGAGCTGGTTATCCTTAATATCATGATATACCAGGTCCAAATTAATCCCTTTATCCCCCGATTTCCACTTCATCGAGAGCATATTTAATCCTTTCTTGGATGAAGATCCTCGAACATGGGACAAGACCTTTTCCATGGAGTTAACATGCTTAAACACCTCAACAATGGCCAGGGCCAACTTTTTGTCTTCAAACCCATACAAATTGAGTTGGGTCAGATTTAACTCCACCATTACTGGCCGCCAATGATTGCTAGCCGCCATATGATAGGGAGTAGAGAACTCATCTTCAATAAGCGCCAACAGAAAGTACTCCACCGACGGTTGATACGCGGGGAGCTTTTCTTCCAGCACGGTGTACCCCGGTAATTTTTCCGCCATGTTAATTACCCCCACCAGCGGCCCCGATGCCATTTATATCACTGAGAGGGGCAGGTCATGGTGGGACCCTGTGCATAACGCGCTAATGCATATGCTGCATGATCATATAAATTCGATCATGCCTTAGTGCGTTGAGCTCCGGCCCGATGAGCCCAGGCCTGGGCACAGATCATGGACTGCTTGGGTGAGGAGAAAAGAAAAGTTTAAGGATGTGGTTGATCCACCACCACTGAAAGTGGAAACAAATCGATTGGCAGAAGTTGATGAGCCATATCTCGGTTGTGGAGGGCAGCAGCATAAGATGGAGTGTGCGTCAGCCAGTGGTCAGCACAATTAAGTCGACTATGATTGGCTGATGTTGAGCTATCTCGGCTAGGGTGGAACGGAAATGTGCGGCGTCTACCGCGCAAGTGTGGGGTTTGGTGGTGTAAAAAAAACAAAAAGATTCTCCCCACCGTGAGTCGAACACGGGACCCTGAGATAACACTGAACGCTTACAGTCTCATGCTCTACCAGCTGAGCTATAGAGAGGATTACGCTACCAAGTTATTTGGAGTTTATTATCATCAATGGATGATGTTGTTGATGGTTTTAAATTGCTCTTGGTAATTTGCGGTGGAAGGGGTCAGTGCCAAGACTGGGATGACTTGTTTGGTGTCAGACGATGAATGGCAGTGAAATTGTTGGAAAAAATGGCCGAGACTGACGGGATCCGGGGAAAGGCGCATCAAGAGGAAGAAGACTATCAATCGTCGTCAACCTAACACAAGGAAAACATAACCCTTGTCAGCAGGCGTACAACATCTACATGTAATAGACGATAGACGATGCAGTTACCACACGAGAGTTAAAATAATCTCGTCAATATGGGTGACTTGTAGATTATAAAAAGCTATTGATTCAGTATGAGAGAATTATCTAGCCTCTCGTATTAAATACTTAATGTTATGAGTGATTACAGTATGGGGAGCGCTTCCTCTGAAGATCACGATATGAATTATTATGAGACTCGAGGAGGCCTTGAACAATTGTCGAGTCATCATCAACGGGGACAACAATAATGAATTGTTATCCAGATTGGCGGAAAAAGTCTCTGTAGTTAAATAGATGATCGAAAAACGAATACCATTAACAATAAGGTAGTTATGTTACCACTTTCCTTAAAGGATAAAACAGTCACATGATCTTGACGATACTATAACCATTTAATGGTGATCGTTTGACATTTTATCAGTCGAAATGTTACTCAATAATATGACAAATTCAGAGGCACAGCTCACTGACAGAAATGCGCTAGCTTTTGGCTTACGGAAATACCTCAAATCAAGTAAGGAAATCAACATCGACGAGGATGTGGGAAAGATCATTGCCGTTATCGAGTCAACACCTGGCCTTGGTCAATTCTGTAATTGTGGAAAGTTTATGGCAAAGGCCAGGCTTGAATCTCAATGTGGGGCAGGAAAACCTCTCGAGGGACCAATTTATGACCCGTTGTATGTTCCTATGTTATGGTAGCGCGTTCATGGCCGTATTGTTACACCACAAAGGGTAATACCCCTCCTGCCAATCAGTTCTAATTAAAAAGACAACAAAAAGGAAGGAAATTGAGGCAGACAGGATTTGAACCTGCAACCCTTCGATCTGGAGTCGAAAGCTCTACCGTTGAGCCACTGCCCCACTCCTGCAGAGAGTGCATTTTGCAATATTTAAAAGGATGAAATATGGTTAAATGGTCATTGGATTAGTACAAGAAAGGATGAAAATGGCTTCTTCTGTTTTAATTAACATTTAACAATTTCAATTTTGGTTTTTGTATACTTTATATAATATAAATTTAAAATTTGGAAATCTTTTAGAATTTTCAACGTTTATGGGTAACAAATTTGTACCATATCAATTTATATTCATCCGCCTATGCCATCAAGACAATGCTGAGGTACCTTCCAACAGAAATATGACAACACCCGAGCTTCAAAGATCAATTTTTAGCGTTGTGTCCAATTTTGGAGAGCCACCTCATATTTTCAATCGGAAAGATCCACCGCATGTTTTATTTTTCATTCATTGAATTCTGTTGAAGTAGCGGTCCAAGGCCGGAGGCGCTCTCTTCGGGAACATTCAACCCCATTTGTTCCTCTATAGGTAATTCGTATCTCATGGGGGTAGGTTTGTTCGTTAGCAAAGTCAGTTAATTCAGTAATACCAGAATAAGTAGGGACGATCGTGGTTTGAGCTTAAGCCAGTAGGTTGGTAAGGTTATACTCTAGCCAGCATTAATCAATTTCCGATCTAATAAGTGTAAGCTTGGAGGTAGATAATTTCGTGTATATTACAATATATCCCTTAATCACTTCTGATATACTCCTTCAATGTTTCTTTTCTTGCTTGTGTGCCCATGAGGTAACTTGGCTTTGTGACCTCAAACTTCACATTGCATGGTTTCGTAGTTTCTCTCCAGGCAATCATAAATTCATAGAAAAATCATTCCACGTCTCTGTACAATGTCTACTTCTCCAGCATAACTCTTGCCAAATACTTAGCCTCCTTCTTTGCTTGTCTCTTATCCATTATCCGATTAGAATAGGCCACCAACTTGTCACCCCTAAATATCACATACAATGGGAACGGCACACCTACTGCCAAACAGATCATGGCAAAGAGGAAACACCCCCATTGTAACCCCAAGCCATTAAACATATACAGGGCAAACAACGGGAAGGCAAACCCAAAAAGCGATCGAAACACGGCAGCAGCAGCAATCGACAGGGCAGCATATCGATTATTCATCTCAACAAGAAATTGTTGGATGGTTGAAAACACCGAGGTGACAAAAAACCCAAACATGGCCACGCCAATGATGGGAACGATCCAATGCACTCGGTAATGGGCAGAAAAGCCGTAGAGTAGCAAAGAGATTGGTACCCCCACCCCAGCAGCAATGAGACACGGCAATCGATCGGCAGCCTTTGTTATGCCACCATTGGCAGCAGCCCGGGCAAAGTAAACCTTATTGACTGCCCACGTCCAGAACACCACTCCAAGGATAAACCCCACCCCCATGGCCAAAAAGGATAACCCAACGTTGCCATGGGCCCAATGATAATTGTCTAGGAACACTTGGTTTAAGGTGACAATCAACAAGTACATTAATCCGTAGACAATCAGCATAAATAGCCCCAACGCCAATACCATGATATTGGTGGTTAAAATGATCAAGGGCCGCAAAAGAGAGTCGGCCCACTTTTCCCAATCATACTGGCCAGGCAACCCCGAAACCATCTCATAAATAGTGTGGTAATTGCTATTACCAGTAGCCTTGCGGATCTTCTCCGCCTTTTCGTACAAGATCTTGGGGGCATATGACTCCTTGAGGAGAAAGAACCCCATCACGCCAAGGGTAAAGTTGACAATGTCTACTACCCAAAATACCCATTTATACTGGGAAGACTGGGCAACAATATAACTCGAGATCAATGGAGCAATTGCTGGTCCCATTGCTGGGGCCAATGACCAAAATCCAAGCGCAATTGGCCGTTCTTGATCCGACCAAATGTCCGCCAAGCACCCAGCACCAACATTGAGCGGAGCACAACCGCCTAAACCTCCCAAAAATCGAAAAATACAAAAGGCAGCAACATTGGGTGCCCATGAACACCCCATATTGAACGCAAACGCAATCCAAATTGACAATTGAAGCACCGGCCGCCGGCCGATTTTGATTGATTCAGAGAGTGGAGCGATTATGATGGGTCCTAGCGCCCACGCCAACACCATAATGGAAATGCAAAACGATTTAAGAAATGGGCTGGTAAAATTTAAATCTCTGGCAATGTAGTTAATTGCTGGTGACGGCATTGTCAGGGAAATGGGAGTGACAAAAGTGTAGGCGGCAAGAAGAAATGTTTGAAGGATCTTCTGGGGTTTCAGCCAATTGCGGGCATTGGCAGGATCATTATCCCCGTCCCAAGTTACTAGTTCGGGATCATCAAATTCTTCACCATCACCAAGATCAGGCGACTTTTCCCAGTCACACTGAATTTGGCGCTGCTGTTCATCTAAATCATCATCGGGCAAATCTGCTACTCTCTGTGCTCTATCTCGTAGTCGAGAAAGAATACTTTCCCTGGTTTCAATCCTCGATAGCTCTTCCCGTTCCTTATCATTTTCATCATTAGTGACATCGATGACGTAGGGCCTAAACGAACTCTCAAGATCAGTACTAAGAGAGGTTGGCTCCAGAGTCAGTGACACCATTTCACAAATAACGAAAATACAGCGACAAGGCTGATTAATTGCGGCAAGGCTGCTTGATATATATATATATATATATATATACGGTGTCTGCATCGCATGCACATGAGGCGGAGAATTTTCGGTGTTAAGACAGGGTTTCGGCAACTCGACGACTTTTCCACACTAAATGAGGCTGATGGGATATTTTGTCGCAATCTTCCCCTGAATCTGGCTTGGTATTGTCCCGGTATTGGGCTCCCGACCCGGACCGAAACCTAGCCGCATAAAGATGCAGTGTGCGTTCGGCACCTGTCCCCGGTTGGTGCCCATCTCATCAAGTTAACAGCAAACGCCGCGGGTATTCGGAGATGTTAATAGTAGCGACGTTGTAGAAGATTAAGTGATGATGAATTTGTCTTGGAATTTAACGAAGTATTCTTTGGACATTTGGTTAAAAAAAGTTTTATGAGCCATGTTCCCCATCTTGGCGGCTAATATCTTGATAATATTTTTATTAGTAATAAAATCAGCACCATGGTCATGAATTAACGTGCATCGAGAACTGGGATTTGGTAAGCAGGTTGATTTCAATGAATAGAAACCGCCGTCAATGTGATTGTTTATCACAATATTATCATAGTATTGAATAACCGTTGGTACGGCTGGAGCGTTAGACCACTGCAACTAGGACCACTCTCGGCGATTGCCAGAGACTATTCTCGGCATTTCTTGTGACAAATGCACTTTAAGTGGGGAGTGTGGCTTCATTATTAATAATCTTGTCCACTGATTGCCACAAAAGTCATGCCGTGCCAATGCAGGGATCGATTAAGGGATTTTAACGTCCACGACCGTCCACTACTTGCATGTAGTAACATCAATTCAGGTTGCGGTGAAATGTAAAGTTTTCCGCCATCATCATTGTTAACAATCACCAAACCAGTTGGGAGCATCACATTCCTAGTGGCTTAATGGCAAAGCGTCTGACTACGAATCAGAAGATTGCAGGTTCGAGTCCTGTCTGGGAAGTTAAGAAGGGTAATACCTTCATCAGTGATTTTTTTGATTTTTTAACACTTTGCAAGCGATAATAATGAAAGATTGAATAAGTTTGTGGAGATTTTGGAAAGTGCGTGATTACTCATTGCCAGTTCAAGTGCGTCTTACACGCGATTCTGTAGTCTAGTGATTATGATATCTGCTTCACATGCAGAAGGTACCCTGTTCAAGTTCGTGCAGAATCTTAAAGGAGTCTTGTTTCTCTTCATACTTTAAATCATTTTTGAGTTTTAATGTAAATTTTAAGTGCGACCATCAGTTCGGAAAAGTGAAAATAGCTAATAAAGAGATCAACCATGATTCAAACCATGACGATCAATTTTATGGTGACTACAATGTCTAATTTATCCCCCAAAGCATCCCTAGTTCCCATCAATTTTACTACTTTCCTTATCAATTGTCATCTTTATTTCACCATATTTACAACTTCGACCCAGCAACAAACGTAGTGCCTTGTTCAATCAGCTTTTGCAACCCACCCAAGGCAACATCCACCAACTTCTTTTCTTCATCAGTAATAGTCAATTTGTTAAACGGGTTAACAAAGTCAGAAATCTCGCCATTCTTAAGGTGAACCGGCACCGAGAAGAAAGTGGCTCCCTTCAAGTTGTTCTTGACAACTTCTTCACCGCCAGCAACCCCTGGCAAGTAAATGTAAGCCGAATCGGGCACGGCTTGCGATTGAGTGGAACCACTCAACAGATCCAATACATTTTCAGCAAACCGGTATCCAGCATAAGCCATAGATAACGTGGCAGACCCAGCACCATCCTTGGCCTTGACCACTTCATCCCCACCAAATTGAACCCGCTTAACAAATGCATCGTATTGGGACTTGGATAATTGGTCAACTTTCTTGCCAATGGTACCATTGGTGTGAACCAAGGGGACAATGGTATCACCAGAATGGCCACCAATCACCAGGATTTCCCCTCTCAACTTGGAAGGGTTTTCCCCAATCAATTCACCCAAGAAAGTTTCGGCTCTGACCGAATCCAACGTGGTGACACCGAATAATTTCTTGGGGTTGAAAACTCCCAATTTCTTTAACGTTTCGGCAGCAATGGGCACGGTGGCATTAACGGGGTTGGAGATGATCAAAATCGACGCATTGGGAGCAGTTCTACCAATGTTGGCCACCAAATCCCGCACAATCAGGGCATTAATGTTGAACAAGTCGGCTCTGGTCATACCAGGCTTCCGAGGCACCCCGGCGGGGATCACCACCAAATCAGCCCCACGAACTGCTTCAGTGATGGCCAGGTTATCTTCCTTGGACAGGGGTTGGTAACCAATGACCTTAGCGGGTGTATTGATGTGGCTCAAATCAGCAGCAACCCCCTTGGCATTGACAATATCAAATACAGCGAGTTCATCGACCTTGGGGTTTAACTTGAGGAGGAGAGAAAGAGGTTGGCCAATGCCACCGGCAGCGCCGCAAACAGTAACCTTAACCATTGGAGATTTTTAAGCAAAGGTGGTGGTGGTGGGGTCCTTATATATAAATGACATGTGAACTTGACCCTCGGATGGATCGCTACCCCCCCACACTTGTGTTATATGCAGGATGAATCGGTTTGAGGTTCCGGCACCCCGAGAAAGAGATTGGCCATAAATTAGGGGAGGTGGTGGTTAGGGGAGGTGGTAGTTTTGTGTGAGTTTTTCCTCACATGCTTTCCCCACTTTTAAAGTGACAGGTAGCATGAGGTTGGCAGTGTGGATGTGGTGGAGCGGCGAGAAGGCGAGGGAAGGCGATAGAGGGCGGTGAGGTATTATCAGCGGCCGGTGAGGGCCGCTAGTGTGGGGTGAGTGATGGGGTGGCATACTACTAGTAAGGATGGGCTAGTAAGAAGTGGTTAGTGTATGGGGACTTTGTCCTTCCGATTCTGGAGAATTAGCAAAAGGTGAAATCTGTGTTTGAGAATCTAATGATTACAATTAGAGTTGAGTACGACATTTGGTGCTATAAATTTGGTAAATTTAGATATGGAGAGAAATGCAAGTTGCTTGGTTTTGATGTAGTGTGATGATTGTTCGAATAGGTCATGAAGTGATAGAAAAGGGTTTAAAGTAACGCAGACAACTTTAAGAAAGACATGGATGTTATGCTGGAGCTCTCGGCTATTGTTGCTTTTAGTTGAATTGACGTTTTGTTGAAATGAGTTTATCCACTCACAGACGTTTCTTGATATCCACACTAATCCATCGTCAATTAAGTCAAAGTGACATCATCGGTTTAGTATTGAATCGGAGTTTCTTCTCAAAATCTCGAAATGTTGATCGTGTCTCATTAATTAAAATGACGAAATCAATGCCCTTGGGATAAAAATGGTTCGGAATTTGCTTGCAAAACCGTTTTTTTAATGGACTGTATTATAATTTGTACCATTCCATAGAATATATGTGATGTTCAAGGCGGCCCAAGTAAGTTTGACTCGAATAATTACGTTGTTGATTATCCTTTCTATACAATTCGACCCTGGGAAAAGAAGTGGTCATTGTAGATGAAGATCGAGGAAAGTGTAGATTTGGGGATTGAAAAAATGATAGTCGAAATTGTGAAGTTTTTTTCTGATGTTGTGTCCATAATGTAATATGGTCATAGTGAGTGTTCCAATAATGACTACTCGAATTTAGTGTGAAGTGGTGTATAATCTAATCTGAGTTTATGCCATCACTAAGTCAATAAGCTCATCATCATTCAATGGCACACAAAGTCAATAGGACAAATGGCATACATTAAGGGTTCATTAATCTGTATCATCACAGTTTAGTGGCGTAAAAAGGGGTCGATTGAAGAAAGTCTACAATTTCAAGTTCATCTCATTTAAGCGGCGTTCACATCAATCGGGGTAGTTTTCGTGCACAAGGGGTCCTTCATCCATATAAAGTGACCACTCATTACTGCTGATGTAGTGATCATTCTGATGTGATCATTCTAATCTGATTACTATGCTGATGTAGTGATTATTCTAATCTAAGAATTATCGTGGTAATTGATGTAGTAGTCATTCTATTGTGATAATAATTCTACTGTGGTGACTCTTCGTGACTCTTCGCTCAGTGACTATCCTGACAAGGCGATCATACTGGTGTCGTAGGTCCCTACTCACTTCCCACTGCACCAAAATCACCACCACAGCATGGAAAGCTTTAATAACAAAGAAAATCAATAATGGTTACACACTAGTGACACGCCGGTCGGTTTATTTACGTAACTCATGGATAATATTTTGGTGACTATCTTAGTGAAGTAATCATACCGTTAAGCCCGTCTACAATCTTACGTACAGGTAAAATCAATCCAGTGACCCAATGTGATGGCCACATTTCAATCTCACCCCACCTATCACCTTATCTTATTTCTCCTAATCCTTTCCCCCACCATTGCCTTCCGATGTGGTTGCTCACCGACGCCGCTCGCGCTTTTAAAACGTGACGTACCAGGCCACCTTTCAACTATGAAGCTCTACACTCCATCATTGCTAGGACTAATCGCCTCCACCGTGTCAGCTTTTGACTGCAATGTCCCAGAACTCTCCAAGTATAACCTTGAACTAGTCAAGGGACTCCATCTGGTACTGCAAGTATCGCAAACGCCTCCCCTGGAAACCAACCAAACTTGGTATATCGGAGTGTGCAATACCATCGAATCCATCGATGAATGTCCCGCCAACCTGGATATCTGTGGATTGACCAAGGTCAAGGTCAAGGATACTGAACTCACCACCAATATCATTGGCTTTAATGCCAATGTCGCCAAATCGTATCAACTGGTGGATAATGATGAACAAAAGGGTGTGGTAATTGGCTACAAGGGCGTCAACTGGGGCAATTCCCTCGTTGATGCTGAACTCCGGTTTGTTTGTGACCCTTCCCATGATGGCGGCGAGTTGGAAGTGGTGAGTTGGGATGGGTCCAAAGTGGTGATGCTGATGGTGACCAAGGGAGCCTGTATCACCAAAAAGGACGACAAGAAGAAGAAACCTAATGATGATGACAATCGCCGGAACGACGAGGGCGAGCTGTGGGGGTGGTTCACCTGGATCTTTATCTTTATGGTATTGTTCTTGAGTATCTACATTATTGGTGGTGCTTGGTTCCAATACAACAAGGGCAATGCAATTGACTTTCAAAGTGCTTTGAAAGAGGTGTTGGAGAACTTTATTGATGTTGTCCGGGGGATTCCTCAATTTACTCAGGAAATTATTCAACGAGCAACTGGTAATACCAATCGGGGGGAATATTCGGCGGTCTAATAGTAATTTATATAAACAAGATTCGAACTCGAGACCTTACCCACCCGGGGTAAATCACGTGACGCTAGGGTACCAGCCCTCAGCTCGCGCCATCGTCGCTCGCAATGTAGTGAAAAATTCATCACCAACGGGTCAAACCACAAACTACCATGGCTAGAGGTCCTAAGAAGCACTTGAAGAGATTGGCGGCTCCCAACCACTGGATGTTGGACAAGTTGTCCGGCACCTACGCCCCCAGACCTTCCCAAGGTCCCCACAAGTTGAGAGAATCTCTTCCTTTGGTTGTCTTCTTGAGAAACAGATTAAAGTACGCTTTGAACGGCAGAGAAGTCAAGGCCATCCTCATGCAAGAACACGTTAAGGTCGATGGTAAGGTTAGAACTGACACCACTTTCCCCGCTGGGTTTATGGATGTCATTTCTTTGGAAGCCACCAACGAAAACTTCAGATTGATCTATGATGTCAAGGGTAGATTTGCCGTGCACAGAATCACCGCTGAAGAAGGTGCTTACAAGTTGGCCAAGGTCAAGTCTGTTCAATTGGGCAAGAGAGGTATTCCTTACGTTGTTACCCACGACGGTAGAACCATCAGATACCCTGACCCTTTGATCAGAGCCAACGACTCGGTCAAGATTGACTTAGCCACCGGTAAGATTACTGACTTCATCAAGTTTGAAACCGGTAAGTTGGTCATGGCTACTGGTGGTAGAAACATGGGTAGAATTGGTACCATTGTTCACCAAGAACACCACCAAGGTGGGTTCAACTTGGTCCACATTAAGGATTCGAGAGACCACACTTTCGTCACTAGAGAAAACAACGTTTTCATCATTGGTGAAGAAGCTGGTAAGCCTTGGGTTTCTTTGCCCAAGGGTAAGGGTATTAAGTTGACCATTGCTGAAGAAAGAGACAGAAGAAGAGCTGCTCAAGGTTTGTAAGTTGGTCTTAATAGATAATGAATAGAACTTCGGGAGCAAGGGATTGTGGTGGGTGTAGATGAGAAGTGATGGTGCCGAGTGAAGATGGGACAAAATTGATGATATAGATTATTTTAGGCTTGAAACGTCTTGAAAAGATACACTACTGATGATCCAAAATTGTTTGATTTATTTTGTCATCAGCTCTGAACTATTTATGAAAGATAGAGCTAGCTGCAAAACAGTAAAAAGTTGACGAAAAAGCTAAAAAATGCCCCTAAATTACTACCGTTGGTTTCCTCCTTGATCGATAAACTCAGCCATCAGTTTTATACCGTCACGACCTTGGTGGTTATATTAAATCACACAGAAGGTCATTTTCAAAATGATGAAAATATGCCAAAAAATAAAAGCCATTATATTGTTAAATCCACCTATCGCACCATTCACTATCCATTATTTCCCCAACTATCATCCAACCACCTCCTTCACCTCACTTCATCCCCAACCTACACAATCCTGTTTGTACTTTAATATCCTGTATACACGTTCTCATACAGTAATATCCTGCACACCTCCGGCAGGGACCGATACCTGCGTTACAACCACTTCACTTACA
The DNA here is from genome assembly GCA_030580155.1 of Diutina siamensis. Lineage (NCBI taxonomy): Eukaryota > Fungi > Ascomycota > Pichiomycetes > Serinales > Debaryomycetaceae > Diutina > Diutina siamensis. The sequence goes on from JAKTSK010000033.1 coordinate 58,834, forward strand.
TTATCACCATGATCCTCCGGTTACTACTCTTAGCAGCCATTTTCTATGGCATATTGAACGTTTACCATCACCCCCCCACTATCCAATCATTCTCCTCCTCCGATATCCGTCCCCTATTTTGGAATGACCTCAATATCTTTGCTACAACTGATACTCATGGTTGGTACCTGGGCCACCTCAACCAGGCCACCTACCAGGGAGATTGGGGAGATTTTGTCAATTTTATCCATAATGTACGCCAACAAGCTGCTAATGACGGCAAGGACGTGTTGATTGTGGACCTGGGCGACCGTCACGATGGTAATGGTTTACTGGATCTTTCGGTGCCTAATGGCATTAATTCTACCCAAATCTTCATCCAACAGCATTATGATCTCTTGACTATTGGTAACCATGAATTGTACCAGTGGGAAAACCTGATTTTGGAGTATGAAGTAGTGGCACCCCATTATGAAGGCTACGTGTGTTCTAATGTAGAAATCTTTGTGGATGGCGAGTGGAAGACGTTTGGACAAAAATACAAAGTGTTTAATACTCCCGTTAATGGTTACAAGGTGCTTGCATTTGGATTTCTTTTCAATTTTGATCGCAATAATAATGGTACCAAAGTTACTCTGATCCGGAACGTTGTTGATAATGAGGTATGGATTCGTGATGTATTACAACAAACCAACCCCGATATCATTATTGTTGTGGGCCATACCCCGGTACTGCACGGGTGGGATGAGTTTTACTATCTCCACCAACACCTCCGTAAGTTCCATCCAAACATCCCTATCCAGTACTTTGGTGGCCATAGTCACATTCGAGACTTTTCCATCTTTGATGACCTGGCCACGGGATTACAAGCGGGACGGTTCTGTGAAACAGTAGGGTTTGCTCTGGTTAATATGCTGAAACAAGCCATGCCAATTCGGGAGCGGGTCCACCGCAGTTATATAGACTTTAACCGCAATCTGTTTGCCTTTCACAGTGGCTGTCATATCAAGAACGAGTCGTGTCTTGCCACTGACCATGGTTATCGGGTTAAAACCATGATTCAAGCCACCCGGAAGGAGTTGGGACTCGATATTTTGATTGGCAAAGTGACAAAAAGTAATTATTACCTTGATTATGTCCCGCTTGACCACCCCAAAAACCTCTATGGCTTGATTACTCGGGAGATTTTGCCGACATTGCCTGGCGATGCCAATCGGGTGATTATCATTAATACCGGGCTGATTCGTTATGATTTATACAAGGGAAATTACACCTTGGATAATCAATTCATTGTATCACCATTCGAAAACGATTGGGTTTACGCCAAAGTTCCCAAGCAGGTGGCATTAGCAGTGAGTGCTAAGCTCAATGAAGCGAGATATATTACTGGCGGTGTTGATAATTGGAATCTTCGTCCCCCTCATCATTGGTTTAACGATTACTCCCATGTTGAGGGTGGACAACAAATCTTGTCTAAAATTGGTGGTAGTCGACTTTCCAAGGGATATGTCACTAAAGATGATTTTGGTGAAGATGGTGATGATACCCCTCACCGAGCAGTGGTTAATTATCCTATTCCTAATGTTGTTGAGCTGGTACAAGTTCAAGAAGATGCCGATGAAGTTGATTTGGTGTTTTATTCTTTCCTCATTCCAAATGTCAACTGGGCCCTTTCAGAATTGGGTTATAGTAATTATACCGTGGAATTTTATTCACGGGAATATTTGGGGACGCTTCTCTCCGTGTATGTTGAAGAAGGTAATTTGGAGTAGGACTGGGTCAGTATTTAGTTGGGTGAATGGTTACAAGGTAACGAGGGGAAATTATGTATAGATACATTGGAATAAAAGATTTGTAAAATTGTTAGGCTAAGAATGTTCTTGACTTTTGGATAAACCGGGGACGATCCTGAGTTTTGGGTCCCCTGAAGAAAGTGATCCTTTTGAAGAGGCTTCTAATTTATTGATCAGAAAGGGGAATGATTTTATAGTCTTTGAGTAATTCGAAAATGTGACCTAGATCAATTTGGTTGATTGGTATAAAAAGAATTTGAACAATTTGGCTAAACTAAAGAGATCATTAACTTTTTGAGTACGAAGAATATAATTTCAAACGTTTTGGTCGTTCCAAAAGATGCTATCCTTTTCATTAATAAAAGATAGAAGACTTCGGAGTTTGGTTATCTTGACAAGAACCTCAGCTTTCTAGCTCCCTGCGAATGTTGAAAAGCTCAAGGTTTGGATGGTCCTCTACTGGCGAATAAACCAAACTTCTCCGTTCCTTTAGTGAGATTAATCGAGTGATGACCTTTCAACACCTAACTCCTGTATCCCAATCTTCTATCACCAAACATGAGAAAATTAGAAAAGATGGGAATAATCCATTCGAGAAGTGCTTTAATAAGTCATTATATCTTTTCCTTTCCAATTCTAGTCAAATTTTACCAAATTTAATCACGTCACACCCCTTTAAATCGTATGCATTCGTAACTATAAATACTAACCAGAGAAAGCATTCAGACTCGAGTTCGGAATGGGATTAAATGGATCCAAATAATCAAGATTACCATCTCCAAACGACATGAGGTCATAATCTTCCATCTTGACACTGGAAATATCATTAAGATCAATGGGAAGCGGCATCTCCAGCTCAGCTTCAGTACTAGTAGGTTGCTGAGTAGCCACCGGCGAAGATTCCCGAGTTAAACTGGGAGAATTCCGTTGCAGGGCCCGTTGCACTTGGGCATTCTTTTCCAACATGTACGGAGGTAAGATTTTGCCAAAAATTTGGGCATCCAACTTGTCAAACACCCCCGGTACGTATGATTGAAACTCGCTATTCTCTTGAGGGGGAGGAGGGGGAGGAGGATTATGACTAGAAGCAGTGGCAGCATCCTGGACATAAGAAAAGGCTTGATTCAATGGGTCTTCACTTCGGGAAGTTTGTAACAGATAAGCCAGATAACCGCTAGGGGGAGGGTTTTTATCATTGGTAGCCCCCACCGGCAGCAGTTGGGATTGAGCAACTGATACTTGTTGTAAATCCTTTTTGAAATGAAACAGAGCCCCGGCGCCATTTCTCGCTTGAGTACTGGTGGCAGTCCGTCTGTTCAATTGTTCAAACAACGTATTCAAAATATTGTAAATGCGCAAACTGGCATTCAGATTATTCTTCAAACAATCCAAGACCTTCTTACCGATTTCGATATCCTTCTTGATCATGTCAATGTTCAAGTCATCATCAAACAACACCCCAGCATAATTAGCCCCCGGAGTTTCAGGAGAAGCGGTGGAACTATTTGCAAAGTGAAAGTAATAAATCAAACAAGCAATGGAAAAGAAAATGGTGTACATCAGAAACCAGTAGGTGCCCACCAATAACTTTTGGTCAATCATCTTATTGGCCAATTTAACCACCATCCGGGCCACCTTGATACAATTACGGCCACGAATGAGTGAGCGGGGGTCATGACTAGCAAGCAGACTTGGGCTCAGGTTCAGTACAAAATGAATGAATGGCCGGTACAACATAATTTGACAGTTCAAGAATGACAAGTGTATGTAATAATTGGCCAAGAGGAACTTTTTAGGGATATCCTTATCACTCAAGGCATCATGAGGATCAGTAGGGCGGAGTTCTTGAGGCAACTTATCCAACCAATCCTTCAATTCCATCTCGAGCTCGGTGACCTTGGTGTGGATATGGTCAGGAGTCAATGGCGCCGACGGCTTTTTCACCTTGATGGGGTAAAGCTTCTTGATAATATGACTCAATACTAACATGAGCTTGGTGTGGTGATTGGCACACCCTGACAGCGACAACCTTCCCCCTTGGTTGGAGTACAAATAATCACTACGGGTGATGTTTTCATCATCCAACTCGGCGGGAAAGTCTTGGTCAAACTCATCCTCATTAATCGACCGTGGTAACCCCAACAACGAGTTGATATAGATATCCATCTTATAAATGGTGTAGAATAACCGCTTGCGGGTATCGACTTCGATGGGGTCCAATTTGCGGTGACCTTGTTGAAAAATGGACAAGTTCCGATGCAATCCCTCCTTTAGGGCCAGCCGGAGGGCAATACCAATGTATGAATAGCAGGTGGAGAGCCGGGCGCTACATTGGAGGTACATGATCATCATGACGATGGTTTGGATCAGGGAAATATCGCCGACATTGGAAATGTCGATCAATTTACGGGCCTCTAAAAAGTAGCGAAAACCGTCGTCTTCAAAACTTTCATTCATCATTTCTGAGACTTCCAGCAGTTTGGAAAAGAGGGAGCCGCACGCCAAGATCAGGTACAAGAATGGCAAGAATTTTTGTTGCTTGTCGCCATATTGAGATGGATCCATCAGATAGATGGCATCAACGGCATCCAATAGCAGGGGACGATGGTAGAATCGAAAGAGCACACACGCCTTGTCCCAAGTGGTATAGATCAATTGAAGCGCCACTTCCTTTGGCGGCAATATGAGGCGAATTTCCCTAGGATACATCTGATTTTCCTCCAGGGAAGTCAGATGGCGGCGCTTATTGTTCTGGATGGGCGACGCGAGCGACAGCGACTGGGTGGGAGTGGCATTACCGTCAAGGTACAACTCCAACACCTCCAGTATGTTCACCAGTCCCTTTGTTTGTTCCACAAAATGCACCAGCTTCTGGAACTTATCGAAATCAAATCGCATGGGGTGAGTATCGTCCAAACAGTTCAATTTGAGCTTTGGGAGTAACAAGTTAAGGATGTTTTGGGCAAGGATTAAATTATTGGAAGGCAGCGCCTTTGGTGTGAGGTTATTTGACGATACTGCTGCCAGACCAATCACTCCGGCGTTAGGCAGCAGTTGAGGGATGCCCGAGTTGCGCTTATTTCGAATGTTGGGTTGGTCATAGGTGCACTTGTAGGAATAGACGGTGCAGTGGATGCATGGCTGTTTGCCATCACATTTGACCTTTTTCTGACGACAATTGTCACATGCTCTGGTAACCCGGCGTCTTTTACTCTCTGGTTTATCCGCCATTGTGACTTGGTGATGGAGTAGAAATTATTAATTGGTAGTTCGAAAAGTTTTTTCGGTGCGATATGATAGTGCTCATGACTACTGCAGGGCCCCAATTTCACGTGACGATAACATCAATGGTGATGACGTTACCCCAGGTTCTGAATAAATGGGACACAAAGGGGGTAAAGTAGGTTAGAGTGGAAAAGTATTAACCACGATTAAAATCACAGCTTATGGTGCCTCCCCACAACGCTACCCCACAACGTTACCCCACCCCACATTCACCTAGCCGCACACCACTCCAGGTACTCTGTTAAACTTGCCGTTTACGTCTAAATCATTGAAATACCGTTACCGGCGACACCAATTATAAATCGTTCATTACCTCGTGTGCTATTGATAAGGCCCCTTAGTTTATTTTAATTGGCTTTTCCAACAAATGGCCCATGCGTTCGATCTTGGTACTCAAGTACCCTTCCATTTCCTTCAGCTTGATCCCGTCATTGCCCGACCACGCCAATGGTACCATTGGCACCCGCTTATTCACCTTGACCTCGCGGTCCTTGCCCTCCACCGCCACGATTTTATCGGGGTTATTAGTGAGCAAGTCGATTTCAGTTAATCCGAGATCGACGAGGATAGCGGTGGCCAAGGAAAAGTTACGGGCATCAGCGGGGTGGCGCAACATCAAGTTGGCCTGGACAGTATCGGCACCGAGATCTTGGAGGTTGTAGGCCTTGAGTTTTTCACCAAGACCAATCCCCCGACCTTCTTGGCGGAGATAAACAATACATCCATGGCCTTGTAATCCCATCTGGCGACCGGCCTCGTCAAATTGTTCTCCACAATCACACCGGGCCAGCCAGGCAGTTTCCCCCGTATAACACTCCAGATGGATCCGCACCAACGTCGGCGAAGTATAAGTGGCTGCATCGACTACCAACTCTCCCTCATCATCAAACTCCAATTTAAGCAGCTGTCTATCATCATAATCAGCCAGGGTACGTCCTTGGTACAACTTACCCACGTAGGCCCCTCTTATCATCCGATCACTCTGGGTTTCACCCTTTCGGCGCCGAAATAGTGATCTCGACCGGACGTCCTCGCCAAAGACAATGGCAAGGTGTTCCTTGTTATCAATATTGTTTTCGTATAAATGCAAAAAAATCTCGGGGCCCTGGGTGGTGGGAATTCTCGCTCTTGCCAAACAGTTGACTTTGGGGAGGGTCGCCGGTAACTGCTGGCGAAGATGGCTACCAGCGTGGCTGTTGGTGATGGTGGAGGGGTCTTCGATATCCACCGATAAATTGCTTGGGGTTACCGATGGTGACATTAATGGGAATGATGGCTGGCCACTGGTGGGTTGAGGCAGTTGAAGTGGTGACATGGTTTTATATAAAATTTCGGTGGGGCGCACCAATTACTAAGAGTAACGTAACCAATTTGTATTACATGAAAATGACATTTTTTTTGGAGCGAAGATAATCGAAGGCCAATTTGTAAGCCGAGAGGGTTTTTTTATTCACCCCCGGATCGTCGAAATCCAGTGCTTTAACTGATCGGGAGTAAACTCGGGCCCAGGAATAAACCGGTCGACAGGCATTTGCTTCTTTAACAATACAATCAGGGGGAGTTTGCCCACCCCGTAGTGAAGCATCATGTCATTACCATCACTGCCATCCGACATGATATTAACACAATTGATCTGAAAATCACCATTTGGATATTCATCCCGATTAGCCAAAATTTCCCATAATGATTCTGTGATCAGATTACTCCGTTCATCGGGCAAGGAGAAATTTAGTAACGTAGGCTCCTTAAATAAAGTATATTGTTGCAAGTCATTATAATTGGTGACCCAATTCTCAAAGATGCGATTATTGGTGGTGATTTGGCTTGGACTCGGGGGGTAAATCATTCGCTGAGTTCTCCACGCCCGAAGCCAACCACTGAAAAATGTCCGACAAATGGTGGTCAGGGCCGATACCACTCTGGTTCTTACTGGTGGGATAATTAACATGGCAAATATGGCGATTGGGATGGTAGCAATAATTAACATTTTTGCCACATTTGACTATGCCCGATTAGGTTGAGTATATTTACTATGTACAGGAGTTACCACTATTGATCCCAACCATCCTTCCATCTTTGTTTCCATAAATTACAATCGAATTTGGGTTTCCCCAATTTAATATTCACTTCATTATGAGCATCGCATAACCATTGACCAAACTCATCTTGGGTGGTGACTTTTGGTGGTTTAGCATCGAGATATTTACCAAAGTCTTCACCACACCACCAACAAGGGTAAAGCCCCAGGAATAAGCGTAAAAATTGAGTCAAATCCGCTTGTTGTTTAGTGGTGGGATTGTTTGGGTATTTGGCAGCAATCAGGTGGAGGAGAGTCCAAGATGACCGACCTAATTGTTCAACATCAGCAGGTTCATCGTGGGCATAAGTAGGGGGGACAGATTCATTATTATTGACCAGTTCCACCACAGGTTTAGCCACGGCCTTTCCTGGGGCTTTTCCTGCGGCCATTCCGGGGGCCTTTCCTGTGGCAAATTGAAAGTCAAGTAACGTATTACACGTACGACAACTTGAAGTTAGTAATGGTCGATTTTTATCATTTGTCCACTTACGGTTTGCCATCTTCATCATAAATAATCTTTCTCCCCGTTACCCCAACTTGGGGTGGTGGTTGATCACTTGTTGACATTTGTAATCAATGAGATGGTGATTGCGAATATATGGTGGGGTTAGTAGCGGCCACTGGGCCACGGTGTACTGCATATATATATATATATATATGGAACCAAATCAACGGTACATCTATCAAACTAATCTATTGTTGTTGTTTCCACTTTGTTCGTCTAGCAATTAATTCGTCACATAACTTTCCAATCTCTTCCGTCTTGATCAGTGACCGAGCGAGATAAAACTCCAGCATATCATTTGCATCACCAAATTGTTGTTCATACTCAAATGCTTGTTGGATCATTTCAAATTTATCAATATCTTTAACGTAGCGAGCCTCGATGGTCCGGATCTCTTCATAATCCAACCATAATTCAACGATTTCCCGAGCAAACCTAGGGTTATAAGGTTCAATCAATTTGCCAAGGTATTTGATAGTATCATACTCCCGTCGGTGCTTTTCCTGTTTCAGAACATTGACGTAGGGAGGGATATCTCCCACCAACAGCTCAGCGATGTCATGAATGACGGCAATCTTGACGCAGGTATCGATAGAAACGTCTTCACGAGGGATAATCATGGCCAAAACTGCCATACGGTACATGTGGTCACCAATCAGTTCGGTGTCACTGCTAGCGATGCCGCGATCGAGCCATCCCGTCCGTTTTCTGGTCTTTAAGTAACGAACGATTTGAATAAATGCATGGATATGGTTGGCTGGGTCTTGAAGAAGTTCCCGGATATGTTCATCGATGGCGTCTTGGGGCCTCCACGTGTCGACGGTTTCATCAATCGCTACTACCAGTGACATCGTAATCTCATTATTTGATGTCAACTAAGGAATATTGTCGCGGATAATTATGTAACAGTTTATATAAGACGACAAAGCGATATACGAATGATCGGGACCCACACGCTTATGTACCCCTAAGGATTTATAAACCCACCCAACTCTTCAGCCGTCGTCAGGTCAACTGACGACGTATAGCTTACGATGAAATTGTCTGAGATGATATCGCAAATTGTGATTTCCTTTTTTATATTGTTAAATCGAATACTCTTTTAGTTCGGTACCTTTGAGAAGCGTACAATAAAATGGAAAACCTCCTTGCTGCGTACAATAAATTGGAAAGTATCTGTGCTGCGTTCTATAAGTTTTATTTTACAACTGTTATCTCTTGTTTGCACTGGTTTTCCACAACGCACACCACTCAGCACAGGCTTATTGGACACTAACCGCACTCATACCCATCGCACACACAATCATTCTTCCCACCACAACGGCTTCATCAGTGACAATTCCATATCCAACACTCTACCTCATCCGCTTAACTCTTCCTCCTACCTACTCCCTTTTGCCTTGTTCGTTCATCTATTACTATACAATTAGGCAACCAATTCAACAACACCACCGGCAGCGACAATCTTTTCTTCAGCCAACTTGGAAACAAATCTGGCCTTGACAATGACGGGAACTTCAGGCAACTTACCCTTACCCAAAACCTTACCGTAACCGTGGGCCAAGGTGTCAATGACGGGGGCAGCAGAAGAAGAGGCAGACTTCAAGTATTCTTCTCTCTTGTCTTCAGGCACCAACGACCACAACTTGTCCAAGTTGATTTGAGGTCTCCAGAAGTGAGCCTTTTGCTTGTGGAAGTATCTCATACCAACCTTACCGAAGTAACCAGGGTGGTACTTATCCATGTTGGTTCTGTGGTGGTGTTGACCCCCGGCCATACCTCTACCACCAGGCGACTTTCTGTGCTTCCCAATTCTCCCCTTACCGGCGGAAACGTTACCTCTGTGCTTTCTGGTCTTGGTGAATCTAGTAGGCATGTTGGTTACCTCGATGGTGAAAAAATCTTCTATACCTTTGCGCGGAGAGTGAAAAAAGATAGGGTAGTAACCCTAGTGCACGTGATTAGGGGAGGAGGGGACAACGAGGAAACAATATCGGGAAGTAATAACGGGGAGTAATTAGAGGGGGGTTATTTTAATCAGTGGTTGAAGTTGGATGGTTGATATTACCGGGGTGTTTGGGTAGTGGCGGTGTTATTAGGTGATGAGGTGCAATTGGCTCATTGTGAAGCCGCACGAGGGGAGTTATGCCTGGTGATTGGTGATTGTCAGAATTGACGTCCATTTCCCGCTTTAATGGCGATTGACTACTTGATTAAATGATTGTTCGTCTGATTCAACCTCTAGCAATGTCAATGGATTAATTTGCGTCCATTGGCGATGCATTCGCTCAACCTCGATACATCACAATAACGTAGATGAATGGTTTTCTACCACATTTTCATAAACAATATAATCTAGAAGAAACACTCATCATCTCGCCAAAAAGTAAAAATCAACCCACCCCCTTAGCCAACCCTCAACTAGTAAAACCTTCCATAATCAAACTAAACAACTACTTTTTTCCTATTTTCTTTTTGCTACTGCCATCATCAAAATGAGATATGGCAATTCCACTCAGCTTTCCATCAAACAGTGTCACCTTCTCCTCCATTTCCTCATCTATTTCTCCTTTCATCACCTTGGTACCTATTCTATTCAATAATTCTCTTCCTTGGTGATTTCCCCTTCATTCCCTCACCAATCTCATTTATTTTAATATCGTTACCACTATATGTTCACTGTTGACCTTCCCAACGCAGTTTCTGGTCACTACAGGGTATTCTCTGGGGCCCAAACCTCCTCATACGACCCCTTACCCTTTGACTCGGGAATCTTGGTCTTGATAAACCAATAACTTACCGCACACATCGCCACAAATATAAAGTAGACGGCACCCCCCATTACCTTCATCAATAACGGAAAGGTATATCCCACAATAAATGTTGCGACCCAGTTCATCAGAGTGCCCCAAGACTGCGCTGATGCCTTGGCCTCAGGTTGAGTCACCTCTCCCACCAAGAGGAAGGGAATGGGGCCGAGACCAACGGCAAAAAACCCAATGTAGGTAAAGGTACCAATCACCGAAAGGATCGCCAGCGACCACATAATCCCCACCGCCATCACCGCGCTAGCAGCACCAAGCATGGTCACCAGAAGCAAGAGTAATGGCTTGCGTCCAAGCTTATCGACCCATTGGGCCAGCAAGAACGTCACCACCACGTTAATTGTGGAAATGACACAGTTGATGGCAATGGCATTGGAAAAGATCAGCGTGAGCACCGCCACCCCATAAAAGATGATCGAGTTAATGCCATCAAATTGTTGCAACACCAAAATGCCAGTGGACACCACCCTCGAGTTGCGATATCGAGGTAACCGTAAGTAGTCGCCAATGCTAATGGCATTCTTGCCGGGACCTCCAAGCAAGCCCGCTTCACCATTATTCCACAGCTCGACCTCGGCCTCCACTGGTTGGTAACTGCCGCCTCGGAGGCGATGAAGCACGGTGATTGCATCATTGCGATGACCATGGCTATCAAGCCATCGGGGGGATTCAGGCACGTACAAGAGAGTCAAAAGGCCCCCCACGGCGGCCACCCCGGCGGCGGTGAGCAAGAGAAGTCGCCAGTCGTTATTGTTGCACCATTTTAATGCCAACAATTGCGTGAGTAAGATGCCCACATTAATCAGTACCTGGTTCATCAGTCCCAAGAGACCTTTGCTAGCATTTGGCAGGACCTCGTTGATATAGAGGGCAGTAATGACAATGGCCAGACCAGCAGCAATCCCCAGGATAAACCGCCCCAAATTCAAGTGCCAATAAGTCTTGGCCAACCCTTCCACGATGGATCCCACCATGTAGATGAGGGCCTGTAACACCATCACGGGGCGCCGACCCCAGCCATCAGCGGCGGTTCCCGCCACCATCAGCCCTAGTAACCCACCAATTGAAAAGATCAGAGTGGCCATTCCTACCTGCTCGGTGGACATGGCAATACATTCCGGGTAGCCATGTTGGCCGAACCAAGTTTGGTCATAAGGGAGGCCCTCCACTGGTTGCAGACGTTTACACAGCATCACTTGCTCGGGGGAGTTGAGCTCAGCCATATGGTAGCCAAATTGAAGCAGTCCAAGACATACAAACCCCACAATCGCCACCAATTGAGGGTTGATGGTGGTGGTCATGACTGGTGCTGGGGGAGGTAACTGAGATCAGTTGTAGTGCGTGGGGCTCAGGGGTGCGACCGGACTAACGATCACCATTAAAGAATGGGAAGAAAGTTACCAATGATCATCATGGGAATACCAAACACGTCTCTTTTAAGGGTCCAGATACACCCGGTCCGGATCTTGACATCAGGTTTAGGTGTCAAGAGGGTACATTCTGTCATGGTAGCGCCAAGAAAGTCCCCAAACGCTATGCGGCTAAATAATTGAAAGTATTCAACCACCAGGGTATCATCCAATAATTCAACAATAAACTTGCGTTGAGTCTTTCCCATGAGTTGCTCCTTGGTCCAGCCAGTGAGGTAACAAAACTCATGGCCCACGTAGGCGATCTCACCGGTACGGCGCCATACGATAGTAGGGGTACCATTGACCCTAATAAAACTGTCGTAGGTGAGGAGAGTACGTTGAAAGCATTGCTCCATGAAGATTAGATCATCTTCCTTTAATGAGTTAGTACAAGCGATGAATGATGGCCGGTACGCCGCCATCAGTTCTGCCATCTTGACCAACATTGGTTTGGGGAACCGTTTGCGGAGGTAAGCAATAAGCAGATGGTAACCTGGGGTATATGAGAATGGTTTGGTGACATTTTGATAGATTTCTTCTGGTTCCTTATACACCAAGTTGGAATTGTAGTCAGCCTCATCGCCAAGTCCCACTGTAAATGAAACCACCAGTTTAGAGTTTCTCTCTCGAGCCCCAGCGGGATCAGCTCGGGCCATGGCCTCAATGGCAGTGATGACATCAGGAAACAGTACCGTTCCCCCCAGCTCCCCAGGCAGACTCCCCAAAAAGTATTGGTTAATCAGGTCATCACATTTAAAGTGCTTATCGTACAATTGAGGTTGGGGAGGCAGGGCAGTAGATGAAGTAGATAGATGGCTAACCATTTTGTAATTGGGATGGGAACGAGGGTTATGAGGAGATGGAGCCGGAGACTGGGGGTTGGAATCAGTCAGGGCCACGTCCTGGAGGATATTGGAGAGGGTCGAATATTCAAGATCGGCTGCTGACGATAAGAATTGGTTTCGTTGGGATTGGGATGAGAACTGATCGCGTTGGGGTTGCGAATTAAATTGGTCGAGTTTTGCTTGAGGCTGGAGGTTGGTGGGTAGGTCGATGGTAGCACTAGGCTCTGGTTGGGTAAAGAATGATGAATCTCCAAAGAACCCTTCATTCTGAGGTTGGGACTCGGTAAACCCGGTATTAAGAGCTTGGGTGGGTACATCGAGGAGGTATTTCTTGCGTTTTCTCGGGGCATCCTCACAAGTGTCCTCGAGCTTTCGTTGAATACATCGCTGGCATGGCCGGCCGGCGTCACATGTCATGTGGGCCTTGTGGCAATGATTACATGCTCTCGACGTCTTTTTTCGTTTCTAATGTTAGTAAGGTGGTGGGAAATGAGGTGGTGGTGTAACTCACTTACTGGTCGAGACTCAGTGTCCATCTTGCCAGTTGGTGAGGTGCGCACTGAATGAGTGAGACCATCATTGGTGGATGGTGAACCTTTAGCATTGGATCACTCTAGTATTGGATCTTCTACAGTTGGGTCTATCCTCTATGGCATGCCATTGGCACCGTATCTCGTGTTGATAATATCATCCATTCTACTTAGGCACTCATCTACAATTCATCATTGGCTTCTTCCTGCTTAATTTCATTCCCGTTGGCATCAATTTCCCCAGACTTGACAATCTTCAATTCCTTAATGGGACGATCACCTCTCAGGGTTTTGACCAGTTCCATATAATCAACAACATCTTTACCATCAATCACTTCACCAAACACAACGTGAGCTCCATCCAACCACGACGTGGGTACGGTGGTGATGAAAAATTGCGATCCATTGGTATTCTTACCAGCATTAGCCATCAGTAACCGGTAGGGGCGATCGTGTTTCAAGGTGAAGTTTTCATCTTCAAATTTACCGCCATAAATCAGTTGTCCTCCGTAGCCTTGGCCGGTTTCATAGTCACCCCCTTGCAACATAAAGTTGGGGATGATGCGGTGGAAGATCAGACCGGAATAGCCAAAGTTGCTATCGGTAGAAATGGCCAATTGACGAAAGTTTTCCACCGTCTTGGGGACAACACTGCCAAAGAGTCCCATTGTGATTCGACCAATTGGCTTGCCATCTTCTTCAATATCAAAGAATACCCGATTGGTGAATTCGGGGTTTTCAGCGAGTTGTGTGGCAGCCATTACCTGGCCCATGAACAATGCAAGTGCCAGGAAAAGGATGGGGAAGTAGAAGATGATTGACTTCATAGGTTTTGGGATTATTGGGAGGATTGAGCGTGCGGCGCACTTATGCCAGCACAGAGGTGGGTGAGGGTAGAACAAGGTGAGGATTAAGGTGTGGTAGTGAGTCGAGGTGGTAAGAAGAGATGGTAACATGTGATGTTTTGAAGAAATTAAAGGCTAAACATCATGGTAGTGGACATTATCGTTTTAATTGATGATAATTGATGAAAGTTTATTGGTGATGGTCAAGCAATGGTCATTTAGTAATGGTCTTTTAGTAATTGCTGTTACTCGCACTCGATGAATTTACCCTAACCTCACCTCCGGGCCTCACTTCCTCAAATTTCCCTCACGTGACTCGACGCCGCTCTACATGATGAAAAATTCTCCAACAAATCCTCTCTACTCATAAAAAGATGGTATTCGACCCTGAAAAGCTTGCCAAGTTGCAAAAGTCTGCCCCCAAGAAGGTGGGTGGTTCTCGTGTTAAGGCCAAGAAGAACGTCAAGTCTGATGGTGACGACACCAAGTTGTTTGAAGCTTTGCAAAAGATCAAGGCCACCAAGATCGAAAACATTGAGGAAGCCAACTTCTTCCAAGAAGACGGTAAGGTGTTGCACTTCCCTAGAGTTGGTGTCACTGGTGCTATTGCTTCCAACACCTTTGCCTTTACTGGTTACCCTCAAGAAAAGGATGTTACTCAATTGATCCCTCAAATCTTGCCTCAATTGGGTGCTGAAAACCTTGAAATCTTGAGAAAGCTTGCCGAACAAATCCAAGCTGGTAAGACCCCTGAAGAGTTGGCTGCTTCTATGCCTCAAGCTGGTGATGAAGACATTCCTGACTTGACCAACGAAAAGTTTGACGATGTTGAATAGATATAGTAGGTTTGTAGTCAAGACAAACATAATCTGCTGAGTGTAGGGTGTATGAGAGGGGTGTTTTAGATAAATTGGAAGGTATTTGGGTGTGAAAAAGGAAAGGTCACACGAGTCAGTGGGAGTGAAAAGAGAGAAGGATAGGTGATAAAAATACATGAGCGGTGGTATTAAAGGGATAAAGGTGGGGTGTTGTGACTATCGGAGTGTGGGAAGTGATATATTGTAGAGAAAGAGAAAATGTTAAACGAACAGAGGAGATGGGAAAGAGAAGAATCTAAATGTTTAACTATATTATAATAATGGTTGGCAATAAGGTGACATACTAATTACTTCCCTACTAATATTAAATATCTAGTCGACTTTTACCAACTGATAAATTAGGTGAAAATCTCACCGATTAGGACTTGTAAATCATCAATAATTCCCAGTCTAATTAGAACAAATTACTCCATTGTTGAATGTGTCCCTCCCAAGACGAAAACTTTGTCAATACTACCCAAATTCACCAAAAATCACCAAAAATTACAGATCCAACCCCACCCAACCCCAATTTATCCACCTAGCCAATGAAAACTCCCTAAATCGATTAAATCCCAAGTACTTGCCAAATGTTTATCACCTCTCCAAATACCCCCAATATGCTAATTTCCAAATTCGGATTTTGAAATGCAAGTTTGGATTCTAAACCTTCGAACTGCAAGTAATCAGTGCCACGTTTTTTACAATCTTGGCAATGTCTTATCATTTAACCCTGAATTTTCACTTGCTAGAAAGTACAATTCTATTGTTCTTCGAGAATTCCACCAGCAAAGACGACACGGTATTTACAACGGCTCTGCCGCTAGTTTCAACCGATTGGTCCTTTAAAATCAGATCATTCATTCCAATTCAAGAAAGACCTCTAACCCACCACCAACCCACCAAGCCCTCTTAACTTATTCTACCCCACACCACCTCCACACCACCTGGTAATCGCTGCCTAGACCATACTACCCTACCATACATCCTAGGTCAATCGCCCTGACACTTCCGCGTTTCCCTAGATCGAATTAACATGGGATAATCTCATGCCGGGGGTGCCGGCTCCGGCTTCTCCATTGATCTAGGACCGGATTAGATTTTTAGGGTCACCAATAACCTTGGGACTTGGTTATCATTGGTATTGTGTCCACTCGGCGCCCCTCCCCCTTAATCGCTGGCCATTTAACACAGCCGACCCTCTCATTGCACCTTTGCTATAAGCCCCGTCTACCGTTCCCTTCCGCAAATATCACCCCGTCAGATTGTAACGGGGCACCTAATTCCGGCCGAGGGCCGCCGCCAGGTATAAATTGACCCGTCCCCACCCCCAATTGCAATTTCCTCACCACCATGACCCTTTCCTCCCACATTGATGCTGATGCCATCACCAAAAAGTACTTGAACCATGCCCAAAAGTTCAAGTTGCCTGATCGCCAACTGAGACTCATGTTTGAGTACGACTCCAACCAGATGATCCCCAAGTACCAAGTTCCTGACACCACTGCTGATCCCGATTTGGTGTACCGCTCAATTGCTAATGAATTGACCCTTGATGGTACCCCCACCCTTAACTTGGCGTCATTTGTCAATACTGATATGACCGAGTTTCAAAAGAAGTTGATTCTTGAAAATGTCACCAAGAACTTGAGTGACAATGATGAATATCCCGCATTGATTGACATCCAGGAACGGTGTGTGCTGATGATTGCCGACTTGTGGCACGCTCCCCTGAAGACTGATGAAAATGGTCAAACCCGCAATACTGCTATTGGTACCGCCACCACGGGGTCGTCGGAAGCAGTAATGTTGGGGGGGTTGGCATTAAAGAAAAAGTGGGAACAAAGAAGAAAGGCCGAAGGCAAGTCCACCGACAAACCCAATATTTTGATGGCGCTGTGTGCTCAAGTGTGTCTTGAAAAGTTTGCCCGGTACTTTGAGGTGGAAAACCGGACCATCCCCATTTCCAAGGATACCAATTATATCATTGACATCACCAAGATCAAGGAGAATATCGATGAAAATACCATTGGTATCTATGTTATCATGGGGCTGACGTTTACTGGGGCATTTGAACCGGTCCACTTGATCAATGGCATTTTGGATGAAGTTGAACAAGAAACCGGCTTGAATATTCGGATCCACGTTGATGGGGCTCTGGGTGGGTTTGTGGCTCCATTTTGCTTTCCTGAAATTGAATGGGACTTTAGAGTGCCTCGGGTCGATTCAATCAATACCTCAGGTCACAAGTATGGGTTGACCACGGTGGGGTTGGGATGGGTGATTTGGAAGAACCCCGAATGTTTGCCTGACTCGTTAAGATTTACCGTCGACTACCTTGGTGGCTCGGAAGAATCGTTTGGGCTTAACTTTTCTCGTCCTGGGTTCCCGGTGATTTTACAATATTACAACTTTGTTCACTATGGCAAAAAGGGCTACCGGGAATTGATCGACTCTTGTCTTTCCAACGCCCGGCTTCTTTCGGCAGTATTGGAGGGTACTGGCTACTACAAGTGTCTCTCCTTGATTAATAAAGAAGCCGGTGAAACCACCAAGAAATGGTACTATACTGCCCCTCGCCAACTCTCCGACCTCGATGACCAAAACAGAAAGTACAAGCCTGGTTTGCCTGTGGTTTCGTTTACCTTTTCTGATGAGTTTACCAAGGAATATCCCGAAATCCCCCTCGAGATGGTTTCGACGTTATTGAGAAACCGCGGGTTCATTGTGCCCTGTTACCCCTTGCCTCATAATGAAGAAAAGACCAGCGTGTTGCGGGTGGTGGTGCGGACATCGTTGCTGATGTCGTTATTAGAGAATTTAATCGAAACCATCATTTCGGTGACGGAGACTCTCATTGATGCTGCTGGTCAAGAAAGACAACTCCATAAACTTGACTCCAAGGATCCCAACAGCGATGAGCAATTCTCCGACTTGATCCATCAAATGCTCGTCCAACTCACCACTGGTGGTGTTGACAAGGTGAAGAAGGAAATCAATAAGAAGAAGGAATCCCTGCTTCACACTCTGGGGGCGAGATGTTAACTGATGGTCCATCGAAGCGACTTGGCGCAGTGGAAGCGCGTTGGGCTCATAACCCAAAGGTCCCCCGATCGAAACGGGGAGTCGCTACTTGATACTTTTTTTTATATTTTACGTAATTAAATCAACGAAATCAATTGACCGTCACGTTGTCAACCTCAAGGACCCTGACCCCTCTCTCAACCCCTCTCATGACCTCTGTCGTGGCCCCTATACCTAAGCGATTGTGTTGTCGTGGACCGATAACGACTGCCCAGACGGGCCGATGGCTGCACCCCACCTCTTCTCGCCTGGTTCCCCATTTGGCATCAATTGTCGCCGTGTCGTTCCGGTCACTCAGCAACTGTCTCAATATTGCCATCACAATCGCCATGTACGGCAAAGGAATGATAACCGCGATAACGTATAACGAGCACTGGGACCCGACGTAAACGGCGGAATTTCGAAGCAACATTTGGCGGTTTTTCCTGTACATTTCAGGCACGGTTCGACTAATGCCTCGGTAGTGGTCACTACTCGCCTCAAAGTACATAATCGGTCGTCTAGAGGATTTAACCAGACGATGGCTCAACAAGGAAGAAAGAGGAGGTGACGAGAAGTACGTGGGCCAGTCAAGAAAAGGAAAAGAGAGGGGAAGTTGGGGTGGATATGACAACTGCGAACCAGTGGAGGTGGTATGTAGCCCAAGTTCCCCTGCTGCCATGGGGGTACACTTGCTATTGTACTGATAATGCGACGGATATTATTTATGGGCCCTTGCATCCGATGATCGCGTCCAAAATAGGAAAATGGGTGACCACGGTATATAACCACGTCAAACGCCAGTAAATGAGGAATGGATATTCACAACTTATGGCTATTACCAAGAAATACTATCGACGTTATGTGATGGATCTGTGGGGGGGTATCCATGCCAAGACTGCTGCTACCAATGCTGGGGATGCTCATCCACTGAGCCCATGTGGTCAACCAACAAATTCGATTAATAATTAATGGGGAGGGGGAGCAAAGAGGGTGAAAGCGAAAATTGAATGGACGAGATCTTTGGGCTGGCCCATGGGTTCAGGCCATTATTTATAATTCTTAATTATTACGGTTAGAATGGATGATTATGAAGGTGATATTTATGGGATGCTGATGATAACTATGGGAGATAATTTACGACGATGTGGGGTTAATATTTATGGTATTTGGTGAATGGGTAATACAAGATTTATGATTGTCAACGCGTGATGGAGAGTTTATGGGGGGATGTGTAATATCGGTGCTAACATTTTGACAAGGGTCGAGCCAGCTTTTGATAATTTGTTAATATGATGATGTTAGTTGTCTTATAATTCTGAATTCAGCGATATCAAAGGAAATTATACCACCTGATTTGAATTATATTTGCAATATACGACCGCGGTGGCATCGTCGTATCGCTATCTCTAAATGAATGCTTCGCTGCATCAAAATAGTATTGATAGTTTCATCACTTATGAGTATTTCCCCACCAAAGAGTTTCATCACTTTAAATTATCATTACTACCTTTACCACCATCTTTCATCCTAAAACCTCGCCAGCTACGCCTCGTACTACTTCCACGTCTCAAGATTTACCACAATATAACCGAGTTTCTCCCCATTTGTTTCACAATCACAAATAGTTTCTCCTTGAAACTTGCCTTTATTGCTACTTATTATACATCTCGCGTTCTCAGTTTAATTCCCTTCTCTTACATTGCCCTCACTAAACCATTATCTTTGCTTCACTACAATATTACCATTATCGGTCTTATGTTACTTTTCTCCTGAAATACCACAAAATGACCATTAGAAGCCAACCTACGTTATCATAACTCTCAAGAGATGCTTATCCTCTTTCCTTTACTGTTTTTTTTTTCTCGTTTCATTCGTAATAAATACCAAGATCCAGTCTTACTTACAACTTTTCGGCAGTAATGGGTCTACCGAGGGTGGTTACATCATCGTAACACAAAGTAGTGACAAAGTCATTGTAGTGTTCACCAAGAGCTTCAGGAGCGAAAATTTCAAGCGCCCGCTTGTACTTGTTACCAGCAGGAGCCAGCGAAACCAACTTTTGGTATTCTTCGTCCAACAATCTCTTGACGAGATCCTTGGTCACCCGAGTACCATTGTCCAAAGTGGCGCCGTGAGTAACCCATTGCCACAATTGAGATCTGGAAACTTCAGCAGTGGCAGCATCTTCCATAAGGTAGTTAATGGGGACACAACCAATGTCTCTCAACCAGGCTTCAACGTAACCGAGACCAATAATGATATTGGCTCTAATCCCAGCTTCGGTGATCTTACCGCCTTCAATGTGGGGCGACAACAAGTCTCTGGCGGAAATTTGTCTCCAGGGAGTCTTGGGGGGAGTGTGGATTTGGTTGGGTCCCTTCATGTATTCGTTGAACACTTCAAGAACAACGGGAACCAACCCGGGGTGAGCAACCCAACACGAGTCACAACCAGCAGTAACTTCTCTGATCTTGTCAGCTCTAACCCCATCGATAACAGCCTTGTTGGCAGCTTCGTCATCCTTTCTGGGAATTTGAGCAGACATACCACCCAAGGCATGGACACCTCTCTTGTGGGTAGTTTGCACCAACAAGTGAACGTAGGCCGACATGAAAGGCGAGGCCATGGTGACTTGAGATCTGTCGGGGAGAATAAATTCGGGGTGGTTTCTCAACGACTTGATGTAGGAGAAAATGTAATCCCATCTACCACAGTTCAACCCAGCCGAGTAGTCTCTCAATTGGTAAATGATTTCATCCATTTGGAAGGCAGCAGGCAAAGTTTCAATCAAAACCGAAGCTCTAATGGTACCTCTGGGCAAGCCAACGTAATCTTCAGAGAACTTGAAGATCGAAGCCCACAACTTGGCTTCCAAGTGGTGTTGCATCTTGGGCAAGTAGTAAGCATTGGGGAACCCCTTTTCCTTCAAGTATTGCCAGTTGTTGAAAAAGTAAATGGCAAAATCAAAGATGGAACCCGAAGTAACTTCACCATTGATAACCACATGGGATTCATCCAAGTGCCACCCTCTAGGTCTAACAATCAAGGTGGGGATCCGTTGTTCAGTGGTAATCTTGTAAGTCTTAGAACCAGAAGTGGCAGTCAAAGATCTGTTCAAGGCCTTTTGCATGTTAACTTGACCGTTAACAACATTATTCCAAGCAGGAGTCATAGAATCTTCGAAATCAGCCATGTAACAAGCAGTACCCGAGTTACAAGCGTTAATAACCATCTTGGCGTCACCGGCAGGACCAGTGATTTCACATCTCCGGTCAATCAACCCTTCAGCAAGGGCAGGTCCTTGCCAGGTGGGGTCATCTCTAATGTACTTGGTTTCAGGCAAAAAGTCGGGGAGCTTGCCAGCATCATACTCCTTTTGAGCAGCCACACGGTTTTGCAACAATTGCAATCTGGTGGGGTTGAAGTTTTGGTGCAACAAGGTGACAAATGCCATGGCTTCAGCCGAGTACAAGTGCTTGGCTTCTTGAGGGATGGCACCCAAGATTTGCAAGTCGGAGCCCTTGAGCTTTTGCTGGGCAGTGGGGAAGGGGTTCTTCAATTGTTGAGACATTTTGTTGGAACCTTTTGATATCAAGCAAAAACAAATTTAGACGGCAAAGGGGGCAGCTTTATATTGCTAAAAATCTGGGGGCACAATAAATTGTTCCTGTATATAACTAGGTGCGCCCACCAGATTCAAAAGTCCGGGGTAGTTATCCTCGGAATCTGGTCCGAGTCAAATTTGAAGTGACACGGATCCGACCCCGGCATAGGGTTTCGGAAGGATTAATAGGGGGGGAAAGGGGTCAAGAATTAAATGAATACCATTGAAAATGATGGTCTTGTCCGCTTTACCTCTTTCCGAACCAATCATGGTGACTATTTCACTTTTTTCACCCCCTTCCGTTCACCCTTTGACTTCCAGTCACCGTGTGTCTGCGCAAACGACTATGCATGTGACTGAGTTGCCATCCACCAATCACAACGTCATACTATAATAAGGCCCCATGGAATATGCAGGTGATAGCCCGTTTGCAGGTCCGGTAACGCCGAAAACAACAGGCCACGGTTAATAGAAGGTAGGGGAAATGATGCTATTTGCTTTCGAGGTCATTCGTCTCGAAATATTTCATTTTTTTCTTTACTCAAGGCGGCCTCCAAGGGGCCATTACCGAAGTCAATTCGGGTTAACGGATAATGCATGATTACCTATGGTTAAGGTGCTCTGGCGCCAACCCATTGCCTAGTGGGGACAAGTGATAACGAGACAATTGCTGATTGACCAGGATATTTATCGTAAGCTCGTTTCTTTATAAAAAGGAGTTGCGGTATCCACTGGTAGCGCTCCCGTTTCTTGTCATTACTCTAAGACAGACACAGACACTGAAGCATTGATTGACCTTCCTTATCACCCTGGACCATCCATTCTGATTCCAATTGTTTAAGGTCATCCCCCCATTTGCTGCGATCAAATGGATTCAGAGACATTTGTTGTAATTTAGTCAAGAGACGTAAATCTTGACCATCACTTGATTCAGTAGCTTCGATCACTTGATCTAATATCCACCCTCGAGGCAAAAATAATGGATTGGTTTGATTCTGCTTATTGATAAATTCGGAGTCTTGTTTGGTTTGTTCAATTAACCGTTGGTATTGACCTAACCATTCCGAAACAGTTTTTTTCAATCGATTAGTTTCAATAGAACTCATGGTATCATCATCAACTTGATCGATAAAATATTGACTGGTGGTATCAATATCATTAATGGGATAAAACTTGGCCAATTCAAGAAAGAACTTGTTATAATCACATTGGAGTTGAAAGAGCATCAGTAACATTGGTGCCAAAAACTCTTGATAATGTTGATCAATATTTTTATAATCAATCAAAGTATAACTGAGTCCCAATCGATCAAAGAATCCTTCTACATAAGCCTTGGTGAATGCCCATTGATAAATTTCTCCCCCCACTTCAATCACTTTAGTTGCTCGAGTTACCACTTCATCTTCATGTTGTTTAACGTTCCAATCATCATTATCAACGTTTTGTGGTCCTGCCCCAAGCAATTCGGCCAAATCTTCTCCTAAACGAGTCAAGTTCCACCAAATGGCAGTAGGCGAGTTTTTATAAGAATATCTCAATTCATGGTCTTCAGAATTGGGAGTATAATTGGGATTAAATTTATCCATAATCAGAAAGGGACCAAAATCCATCAGAAGGCCAATTATCAGAGTATTATCAGTATTAAGCACTCCATTAAGAAAGCCATACACTTGCCATAATCCAGCAGTAAGCCCATTTCTTGCTATCGCTTCATAATACATTTTGTCATACCGAGATAATTCAAGATTACCAAAGTCAATAGCACCATGAGAGATGACTCGATCCAATTGAGAAAATTGGTGATTAAATAATTCATCAATGACATAATTACTCAATTGTTTACACCCATCTCGATCACCACGAAATCTCATTAAATCAAATGAACCAAGTCGAACCCACAGTTCGGCGAATCGACACACAATGGCACACTTTTCTGCCCGATGGCGTCTAGCATAAGTTTGAGGTAAAAAGGTGAGAGATAATGCCCGAGTCAGAGGGATTCCGAGGGCTGCCAAGTGTTCACTAATGATATATTCTCGAATTGATGATCGGAGAACTGCTTTTCCATCAGCAAATCTCAGGTATGGGGTCAATCCCGCTCCTTTTAATTGGAGTTCATACACTGGCCGTTGATTGATTTTGTCAGTGGACTCGTCCAGGGATGGTTTAGCCACTTCAAATAAATTCACTACTCTTCCATCCCCCAATTGACCAGCAAATTGACCAAATTGCCATCCAGCATATCCTTGAGCATAAGTTGGAGGTAATTGATGATCTTGGGGATCCCGTTGATAAATCTCCCCCGATACAATATCATGGTATTCTGATGATTGTTCTTGATTAGGATTAATACCGAGATCGCGAAGGGCATTCGGTTGGGATATCAAGTACACTGATTGTTTGCGGGGTTCGGGCAAGGTACATGAGTAATGGCCATGGGCTACGATCCTAGGGGTATGAGCTAAGTTATCGACATTGGCTCTAGCTGCTTCGGCGGTGGGAAGTCTAGGATCGGCCCGGAGTCGGAGGAATGATGATGGTCGAGCAAGGTCTCTAAGGGAAGACATCTTTGATTTCATAGAAGGTGGTAGTTGATGGTAAGATTAAGGGAGATTAGATGGGAGTTATCTGAGTGTGCAGTGTCGGTTATATGCAGTTTTCAGTTTAATCTGCAGCACCAATGTTTCCAACATATGGTCATAAATGGGTGAAATAATTTAATTCGAAATGAGAAAATCAAGGAAATATAAAGGAATGGGAAGGTGATAAAATTTTCCAGTACCGAAATTAATCTGATCAATTCTCTCTACTATTCGATAAGACTTTCCTTTTGAGCATGAAAATGGCCAAAACAATTATTAGATTATATTGCAAATTTTCCACCCTGTGGATTAAGTGAAAAACTGATAATTGGATGTTTGTGCAGTAATTATTATGTGCTTTCTTTATTCTCCTGATGAAAGGACTCCTGATGTTATGTATTTACTCAATTTTAAAGAGTGACAAATTTATGATCGCATACACTAAAGTTGGAAATCAGTATTCTACACACAACAAGTTGATTGTCTTGGGGAGGGGGGGTAATTACTCATCATAAATCTCCATTAACTACTTGTAGTCTATTTCACTCTATTTACTTTTCCTACCTGCAGTATTTTTTTTGGTAAAGTCGACTAACGGCCAAATTGTTTGAGCTCCAAATAACGCAAGGGAGGATAAATCACTCCCAGAATCCCCATACAAAGCCACATGGCAATATCCCCACCATATTCACCACCAATGGCCTTAGCCACTGGTCCAACCCAATAAGTTTGCGACATCCCCACCACCACTCCTGCCACTCCACATAAAAATGCCGTGGTAGCAGCGTAGCCATTAGTCAACACCGACTTGTCATTCCAAGCCAGCCAATTATAATGTTGATTCCGCCGAAGCTCACGAGTAGCCGCCAATTGTTTCTCTTGAATCGCCAGCAGCCCTTCACCAACATCATGGGGAAATTCTTTGGTAAATAAATATTTGAATCGGTCAGTTCTAAAAATGGTATTTTCCTCAAATAAGAGAATAAAATACATCGATACCCAATAACCAATCATGGGTAAGAAATTACCCAAAATGGTCAGAAAGGCAAACCGTCCAACCAACGCACACACAAGACAAACGGCAAATACCAAGATGGCCCATAACCACCGAGGAATCCGTGCCAACCATTTCCCTCCCAATTGTAACCCAAAAGCAGCGGAATAAGTATTGATGATATTGTTAGAAATTAAGGAAAGGAAGATAAGAATCAACAAAAACTTGCCGCCGCCACCCCAAGGCTCAAATGCCGCCCAGAGCAAACCCCCCATTCCATATTTTTCATAAGCTTCATTCCAAGGTTGATACTTAAGGGCACAATTACCGATGAGTAATCCAGCCACCCCAACAAAAGTGGTGGGGATCCAGATACCAAGCAATGTCACCATAAATACCGTCATATCGGGAGTGTTTTCCGGGAATAAGATGTAATAATCGGAAGCAATTGTCCCCCAAGTAGCAGTGATGGAGTAACACAAGCTAAAGAATGAAATCCAATTGCCCTTGATGGTGGCACTGTCTTCTCCTGGTAAATTATCATTGGATAAGTAACTATACTTTTTACTCAGGACCACGTACAACATTAAAAAGGCAAAGTTGACCGGGATGGCCAATAATGCTTCTACCTTCATCAATTGCTTAATGCCACAAACCAGTACCAAAAGGGATACCACCATTACAATGATGATGCCCACCACGAGAGGAACCCGTTCATTAGAGATTGATGCCAAGATTTGACCTCCCACCACCGAATTGACAATCGACCACCCCATCACCCCAATCACCGAAAAGAGCGACACAAATTTGACCGTCCACCATCCAAATAAAAACCTGGCTCCCACCATTTGTCTACACCCCAGTCTTGGGCCCATCATTGAGCAATAAGCAGCAAGGAAGCACCCTACCGTGTGTCCTACCAATCCTGGAACCATGGAATTTTTCAACCCCAAACCAAATAAAAGTGGACCAAGATAGAAAGAAGACATGGAAGATAACCCACCACAAGCACTGAACCATAAGCCAATCACTGAGATCAATTGTTTGTGACGATTAACCGCCCGTTCCCATGGCATCACCCGATCAATCCCCCGGGTTTCCACCCCAAGACTATCGAGACGCTTCAGGGCAAGCTTGATATAATACCATA
Source organism: Diutina siamensis (assembly GCA_030580155.1). Taxonomy (NCBI): domain Eukaryota; kingdom Fungi; phylum Ascomycota; class Pichiomycetes; order Serinales; family Debaryomycetaceae; genus Diutina; species Diutina siamensis. Next base: position 85,186 of record JAKTSK010000033.1, read on the forward strand.
GTTTGGAAGAAGCTTTTGACGGTGGCAGAGCGAAGCTGGCCACCTCCACTTGGGCCTCATCATCTTGAGGTTTCCCCATATTAGTGAAATTGGGTGCAATTTTGTGGTTTTATGTGATCTGCGGCTGTGACTCAGACCAAGATCCCGAGTCGTCGTTAGCGGCTAATCCTGGATTGGTGAGGGGGAGAGGAAAAAGGCGGGATGGGGGGGGAAGAAGAGGGATGTGGGAGGACAAGAAAGATGAAACAGGGGTTGTTTTGATTAGAAAAGTTGGTTCTGGTGTTAACGTTTACTGGAGGTATCATGGGGTTCATTACTTACACTTTGCTATTTTTTTACTAAAAGTGTAATTTTCGCGATGAGATGAGATTTGTGGGGAGGCGTAAGTTCGAATGGTGGGGAAAATAGTTAACGACCATAGGGTAATGGAACGACATTGATAGAACGACCCGATTAAAAAAAGTATATTGAAAGGTGCGAGGTTCGAACTCGCGCGGATTACTCCAACTGATCTTAAGTCAGTCGCCTTAGACCACTCGGCCAACCTTCCTAATTTGGAAAGTTACTTTCTTACATATTTAACAGGAGTCGATAACAATTAGGAAAGTGCAAAAAGATATGAAAGGTGCGAGGTTCGAACTCGCGCGGATTACTCCAACTGATCTTAAGTCAGTCGCCTTAGACCACTCGGCCAACCTTCCTGAATTTCGCCAAAACTTACTTCTGCTTATTCAAAAAGTAAAATTGTTTTTAATTTATTCACCTTTTAATCCTTTACTAAAATCTCTGCTAACTTCCACATCTTAATCAATATATCATTTAGTTATTAATAAATGCATAGTGGATGCTATATACCACCATTACTCCCCACTGTCCCCCTCTCCTACCTTCCACGCCTTGGCCTTGGCCAAAAACTTGGAAAGATTAGGTTTAACCACAGGCTCAGCAACTTCAGGAAAGTGCCATTGTCCATCTTGACGAATCGGTTGTCTATCACTTAACCATTGACGATGTGCCTCATCACCATGTTCATCCTCATACCGTTTCCACGCCGAAAGTACTTGAACTTTTCCACCATCATCAACTAATTCCAAAGCTCGAGAAAATATCCCCCGAGTGGCCTTGCGATGACTATTGGTAATTTCCAATTCAAGTTCATCGGCATCGGAAGAATTAAACGCATCAAGTTGATCACCGGTAGGGATTTGTGATTGGTACAAGGCATAGGCAATCCAAATCAGGGCCAGGTTGGGAGCCTGATCAACAGCAGCTTCATAAATTTGTTGGACATCATCATATAACATTTCACCGTTGAACCAGTCAATGGCAAATTCTCGAGCTGAACCATCACCACTAGCAACAGCAATATCAACCAAAGCCCGGGCACGGTTATCTTCACCAATAGACGATTCGAATTCGACGTATTGGCGTAAAACGTCCACCCAGGACCCACCAACCACAGCAAGCTCAATCCACTTTTCATAAAGTTTGCGGACCCTTGACCACTCTCCCACCAGTTTTTCCAATTGGATATAATAATTAAACAACTTGGGTTTGCCTCCAAGAGACGCCGTCTTACCAATTGCCTTCCCAAGCACCTTTCTGCCTTCGTCCATACCCGATTGACGGGTTTCAAACCGACTATATTCGATCCATACCTTACTAAAACTGAATTGATGATGAGGGATAGCTTCAATACACCGTTGCCATACCTGACGAGCGAGATTGGTATTATGGTTAACAAACTCTTGCCAGAGAGCGTAACGGATAAAGATGTAAATGTACCGCTTCCAATTGGTCAGTTTGGTACTTCCGGAGGGAGTCTCCATTAGGGCCCGCTCAAACACTGGCTCCAGGGCTTCCAAATTGAGCAATTGCCACCACAGTTCATAATCGGAGGGATCCAGAGCCACCGTTTGCGTCAACCTAGCGTGTTTACGGGTAACCACATCATCATCACTATTGACATCGTCACTACCGTAAATTTGTTCGAATCGAGTGAAAGATTCCACCACCATCAGCCTGGTGGTAGTGTCCAATGGGGCCGGCCCCGTGGACGAAAGCAACTGGGTGTATATGGCCCGGGCCCGGCGGTACTCTTGAACTGAAGCCTCCCATTGAGCCCATTCATCAAATAATGACACCATTTCAGGGTTTGGATGGGCTATAACCTCATCAGCCGCTGTCTCGAACACCAAGCGCACATTGCCAACATTATCGGGCTGATCCCGCTCAAATTGAACCCATTTCATCCACGTGGTCACCACGGGGAACTCAGCGACGTACTTGGTATAGATTTGTCGGCAGCGGTCAACATCGCCATGACGAGTACAAAAGCCAATGTAGGCATCCCAAGCGCCAGGATCGGGGTGCCACAGTAACCATCGATCAAACACTTTAATGACATTGGTATAGTTCTTTAGCGTCTCCTCTGTTTGTACGTACATGTACCATAACTTGGCCACCTTAGGGATGACGGTGGTGGCCCGATCCAACAAGTTGCGGGCGTGGTTGATGGCCTTGTGGGCCAACTCAAACCGGATATATTGAACCCAGAATGGTACGTAGGTGATATCGACGTCGAGAGCCCGTTCATAGATTGATCTTGCCCTTGCCCAGTCATGGCATTCGCTCGTTTCCCAACGAGCATAGCGGAGCCACTGGCCAAAGTTGAGGCGATTCTTATTAAGTTGTTGTTCAAACTCTCGTCGTTTAACTAATTGGTACGACCGAAGTTCCTCAAGGTCCTGGGCATCTCTAACAGAGAGCGATGCTTTGGTATCAGTCGATGCCATCGATGTGCGAGTGAGGAATGATGGTTCTAAGTGGGGGCCATACTGAGCACACCTAAATTACGTGAGCCCAAGGTGAACCGAAGGTGTACTGGAAGTTAAGCTATGGTAAAGCTGCGGCGAAAATATAGTGACCCAATGGTTAGTCACCCCTTATTCATGCTTGTTTATTATCTATCATAACGTCTCCTAGTTCTTTTGAATCAAATCAAGGTTTTCATACTCCCGGCCAGCCTTCTTGAATAATTCCAGAGAAGTGACCCCCTTCTTAGTATCAGCGTTGGCATCCAACTGAGCCAACTCTTGTCTAACCTTGGCTCTTTCCTTGTAGCCATGCAAACATTCAAAGTAGTCATCAAATTGGGGTTGACATTGGGATCTAGACGAAGTGTCAGCACTGGTGTAACAGGCGGTAAGAGTTTGGAACTCGTAGAAACACTTTCTCGTGCCACCAGATCTAGAAATAGGTTCCATGGTGAAAGTGACTGATTATACCTGAAAATTTATTGGTCAGTGAGAGTGCGACTGAGGGGGACAAGAGAAGGACAAGAGGAGGACGAGAGAAGAGAGTATAAAAGAGAAGAAAAGATGAAGAGAAAAAAGGGGGCAACAGTATGATAATTATGAGCCCAATGGCTCCAATAGCCTTAATTGCCCCAATTGGTGAACTAATGTATATCCCGTCAGTTGTATTCTTGGTCTACCCTACGTCATTTCAAGAAAACATAAATAAACCACGCCACCCCCATATTCAAAAACTATTTAAGCACCTGTCCCCCTTTCCCTCTCCCTCTTTTCCTCTCCCCCATTCCCTCTCCCACCTCCCTCCTGTACACACGCATCACCACTACTTCCCATGGCTGCGACTAATAGCGCCACTCACAATGGTGGACACCAATTTAATCGATCAATTCGTGAGAATAACTTCAAGTCTGCCATATCTCGCAGAACAATATCTTGCCCGTAACAACAACGACGTTGCTGCCGCCGTCCAGGATTACTATGCCACCCACCAGGCGACTCTGGGGACGTCGACACCCAAACCAGGCAATTCCCGATCAGGGACAAGAGGAATCCGGACACTTCGTGACCTAGGCGATGATGATACCAGTGATGACGACAAGAATAACAATTTCTTCACGGGGGGCGAAAAGCTGGGTTTGGCAGTGGAGGGCCCCGGTCGTGGGGGTGACGACGATAATCTCATCGAACAAATCTTCCGGAGGGCCAAGGAACAAATGGGGGAAGTGGATGACCGGCCCAGTACTACTGAACCCGAACCAGCGGTGCCCAAGTTTACCGGTACCGGATTTAAATTGGGTGACGGCTCCGAACCAAGCCAAACCATTGCTGGGGAACCCATCCCTCGTGCCAACAAGGTCACCCGGGAAATTACTTTCTGGCGCCAAGGGTTTACCGTGGGTGATGGTCCTCTCCATCGCTACGATGATCCTGCCAATGAGAGTGTATTACAAGAGCTTAATCGGGGGAGAGTGCCAGTGTCGTTGCTTGACGTGGAGTTTGGGCAGGATGTTGATGTCCAGGTATATAAAAAGACCGATGAAGACTATGTGCCCCCAAGACGCAAGCCCCAGGGGTACCATGGCCAAGGTAACCGGTTGGGGTCACCGGTACCAGGAGAGATCACTCCTCATCAGGTACAAACTGAAGATAAATCACTGGAATCAACCTCTCAACCTCATCAAGAATCTCAAGGCGATACTCTGGTACAAATTCGATTTGCCAATGGGAAAAAGGTACAGCAAAAATTCAATCTGACCGACCCAGTGGCCACGGTTTATGAATTTGTCACCAACCATAGCTTTAATGATGCCAATGGGCGGCAGTTCACCTTGAATCATGCATTCCCAGTCAAGGTGATTGCTAATGAGGGAAGTGTTGGAGATGCTGGGTTGAAGAATGCGGTGATTGTTCAACGGTGGACGTAGATAAACCGAATAAACAAAGGAATGGGGAAATGAGGGAATGACGAAATAAAGAAATGAAGAAATGAAGAACATGAACAAAATGAAGTGTGAAAGATGAGGAAGTTAAGGACTGATGAAATGAAAGATGAAGAATGACAATATTAGAATATAAAAAATCAAAATAAAGAATATTTGGTTTTAGCATCAATGTAGTGGCTATTTCTTTGAACAAAGTGATGTCATTCAGATTGATAGTGTTTAAGTCGAGTTAAACATAATGGATCTAGTGCCATTCGCCGGTTAAGATCTCATTGGAATAGACGACCAATGCCGACTAATATTGATGGAAGCGCTCCCTTCACTAACAATTCTTAATGTTAACAACTCTCAATACTTAGAACCTAGTCAATATTACTCGTGCGAGTGGAAGAACTAAATAGTTGATGAGTGTTAGACAACCAAAGTTGACATTGGCATCTTTCCTGGTAACCGATTCTTAAATGACTAGCAATGTCAGTTAATCTATCTTCAGTGGTAAGGTATAAGGTGTCATAAAGGTGGCCATCCAAGGCATTTCCTGATATACTCGCTTATAGTGTCACTTCCGTCATAATGTGTTATTTATCAGCATTGAATAGTTGATGCCCACTTTAGTTTCACTTGTCCGGGTGCATTGGGGCCGCTGTCTCTGACCGAAAATAAAGAAATCAAATCGATCAAGTAAATCAATTGAATCATAAAATCTGTGTCTTCCCCCACCCATTATGAACCTTGGTGCGAAAATTGAGAAGAGCATCCACTATCATCCTCCATATGCTTCCCCAACTCCTAAGGAGACCACCATCCAAACTACGACGATGGCATTGGTTTTCCATTACTTATCGACCCCGACTGACCTCCACACGATTTTTCACCCCGTTCGCCCAAACCTCCCCTGAACCATCCGAATTATCAAAGGAAATCACCCGAATCATCAAGAATCAACCAGAGTTTTTAAACCTAAACAAAGTGTATGGGACTCCATCCAACCAAAATAATCAGTTGTCGTCATGGCCTCACCAAATCTCATCGTTGGCTGCAAATTCGCTGCTTTCAGAAATGGTGGAAGATAATTATCGCCAAACCCCCGGATTGGGGTCTATGGTAGAGTTTTATGATATTGGTGAGGCTAAACCTCAAGTTGGAGTGGTGATACGTGCCATTCAGTCCAAATTCAATGAAAATTATAACAAATTAGTGGTACTTACCGATACCAACGACCTCAAATTCGTCTCTATTCCCCTGGTGACATTCCAATGGCGAGGAATGGTGGATGGCGAGTGGATCACTGGGGCTAAAATTATGGAGAATCGGTTTAATGATGCCCTCCCCGCGAGATTAGCGGTGGTGGATGCTATTAATTTATTTCGGAGCCAAGTGGCTGCTACTGGCGCCATTCTCGGGCTGGTGGTGGATGTCGCTTACTCTCAATACGCCCGGAAGTACCGCATGGTACTGGTGGGGCTTGTTCTGGTGTTGGAGTCGTGTAAACTTCCCGGCAATGTCCTTGAATTGCTCTTCCAGAGCAATTGGCACCAACAAGTGGTGATTGGTGGGTTGAGAATGGCGGTAATTGCTTCCACAAAATGGGTTGTACCGTCAATGGTCACTGCCAGCCCCCTTGCCGCCATTAACCTGTCCAATATCATGGCCAACGCTTGTTCCAATGAGATTATCAAGCGGCCGCAATTCTTTACCAACTCCACCACCAATACCACTGCCATTGATAAATTAATTACCGACATTGATACCAACCGTCACCAATTGGTAGAGTTTACCCATGGCTTGTTGCATAAAGCTGCTGCTGCTGCTGCTACCACCGCCGAGGGGGGCCAGTCGGCAGTGGAATCATTGACACTCTATTTTAATATCTGGGACGGTAAACCCTACCGCCACCTCATCACCGCCATCAAATTGGCGGCCATATACCCTCATCCCGTCCTCATGGCGGCATTGGCCCGCTTAGACATTGGCATCGACGACCAACGAGCGGCAGTGGCGTTTCTCCAACAAAAACTCAAGTTATACGATAACGGAGTACCCACAGATTACCTATTCAGTGCCAATATAATGGGCAAGGCCAAATTGGATGAGTTGGTGGTGTCATTACCATCGCAAATCGAACTGGCAACGGTAGCGGTCCCTCTCACCGATAAATTCCACCATATCCGCCAAAAACCTCGATTTGGCCCCGATACCCCGATTTTTGTCCTTGAAGGTGATCCTCGAGTGGCGGTCTCCCTCGGCAAGATCAATTCGAGGAAGTTTGAGGTCAATATCCACGTCCCGGACATTATGACCCGACTCCAACCCAACCTGGAAGCATTTGAGGCTCTCCTCAATCATGGGGACAAGATAAGGACCATCAATCACCAAGTTGTCGATGATATTGTTGGCAAATTAAATCTAGAATTACGGGAACAGCGAACCACCAGTAAAGATTATCTACCAGTGCATGAATTACTCCAACTGGTGGCAGCGCCTCAATCGGGATCGCCGCAAACCTGCCTTACGATTACCCTCCAGTACAATTCTTACGATTTCAATCCCTTCAAGGACCTTGAACCCAAGGTACTGGTGTCGTTTGATTCGCTTGCCGAGGCCACCATCAAGGTGATTGACGACCACGAACTCGACCAATGCCTCCTAGGTAAACTTGAGCCATCAGCGCTCCACCTCTTTAGGCGGCGGCCGATGGAAACCCCCACAAAACTAACTCCCGAGGACTGCCACGACCTTCGTTTCATTTATGGCGTGCTCAAAACACATTTTAGCATTCGCAACCACCAGGGAGCGTTATCGACCAATCAGGCGATAAATCATGACGTAAATAACCCTGCCGACGTCAAAGTATCTGTCAATTGGGACACGAACTTCTCGAAGGTGTCAATCGCTTCGACGCAGCTGGCACATTTCCGGGCCCGATTTTTCCGCAGCGAGGTTGCGAACGTTGCTGGTCACTTGACGCTGGTTTTTGCAGCCAGTCATAATATCGCCGTGATTAGCCAATCCCAACTGCTCCTCGCTCAAATCGACGACAATGATACCGTTTTAGTGTCTCATAATAACCCCCTTCTACCTTCTTACTTTACCAATCTGTTTTTCGAAACTTTAATCGCCCGTGATGAATATGGCTGTGTGCTGATACCAGCAGGGGTGATTGGTAATAATTATTTGACACCAATGCAATTGGCAGTGACCCCCGAGCCTAACCAACGATTGGGGATGGCTCAGGGGTTCTGTCCCCTCGTGGATCTCTCTCCACTGGCATTGGTCAACCAATTGCAGCTTATCTATTGGGGGCAGGTTGCCCGCTTTGGAAACGGCCGAGGCAGGTACGGCTATTTGCGGGGGTATGGTTATCGTAACCAACCCATGCTGAGCGAGATGCTATGTGACCAATTGGGCCGATTGCAGGCGGGGCTTGATGGCGTATCTGTATGTCAACGAGCCCAGCGTTTACAATGGGGGTTACGCAAAGTCGAAGCGGAGATTGCTCACCGCTGCATGGAACCTTCCCTGGTGATTGTCACCTGGTTGGGTCCTACCATCGATCACCTCAATCTAAAATTTGCGCTCGGGTTTCACCCCGATCTCGGCATCGAGGTATGGGTGGTGACATCACCCCATACCTCCCATACCCTCGGAGCGGTGATCTTGTGTGATACTGTTGTCTACGTCGATCCAAGCTCATGTCAATGCGTTATGCAAGAGGCAAACACCAATGGTGGGTTGTGACAAGGTTAGACAATGCGGAGCTAATCAAATAAAGTTTGAATACCCGGCACCGTAACGAGGAATGGAAGGAGTCGGTGCCGATTCCCCTGGTTCACAATTATCTAATCAGGGGACGCAGTCTGAGGCACCAGCAGCGACCACCACGAGATAATCACTTTGTAATACAGTGGTGGACTGATGGCGTCATCTAGGCATGGGCTGATTACTATAGCGGTTGCAGCTGTGGTGGATTCGGGCCGTTTCACGGACTTCAGCTCCACTGCGTCGCCGCATCTGTCACCGTTCCTTCATAAATGCTGGTACCAATAAACATATTTTTTAAATTTTTTTCTACCCCATATTCAACTAGCGTAGCTAGTTTTGTGGTTGCTTTGAGATTGCTTTTTCGCGCACACCTGCAATAGAATCCTGCAACTATTGTGGTGAGCTAATGATCTTGCTTGCTCGAGGGCGAGGAAATAATCAACGTAGATTTTTGACACATGTAGTTGGGATGTTTCACCAGTGAACAAGTGGAAATGAGACCTAGAGGATTAGCTTTTGCTTGGCACTACTATTACAAATCACGGCTGCCCAGACCATGAATTACTACGATGAAGTATGATTTAGGCAATTACGGTTTCATGTGGTTACAATGCTTACAGAGATGAGAGCTGGAGTTCCGTTGCGCTTACAAATTGCCCGAAGCACTCCGGGTGCGACACCGTGTTAATAGGCAGAAGGGCCTCCCTTGACCCCAATAATGGACACGGGAACCATCCCGACCGTCATTAACATCGTAGTGATGATCAATTTGTTACCTTTGTTAGTATTTGCTAGGTTAGGTTTTAGAAAACTTTTCCCCGGAAAAATTGAGTGGTAATCAATTTCGGTCAAACTCGCCGGCATCTTGGCATACCCACGGAATGCTTCAGCCAGGAAGAAAACAAGTCATCGAGCACGGACAGGGCTAGGATGATTCCAGGAAGCTTGAACCACCCTTGCCTTACGTCTACAGAATCCAGGGGTTTATTTTAATCCTAGTTGAAACTTCATTTTGTCATTAAAAGATGGTATCTCAAAAAAATACGTTTATCTCCGAGAGCGAAATAAACTTCATGAATAGCGGCGTGTTATTTTTTAGGATCTCTGCGGTAGCCCAATGTGAGGTTAAGGTAGATTTAAATATTCTTCATCTCGCCATCGACTTGACGATATTGGCCAATGTTCTTTATTCCCGAATTCAACCCTCAGTTAAGTCAAAATGGCAATAGCATTTCCGACCTAGATGGATCAAACATCGTCACCTATAAAGGTCGGATTGGCACCTTGTTTGATGCTCTTCTCATCCTTGAAGCCACTCGATTGGATATTCTTCCTACTATTAACCGTCGGTTGACTCCTCCCGAAAGAGAACAATATATTAAACCCAACACGGTATTTGTGTGGAATGAAACCAAATGTGGGATGAAACGGTGGACCGACGGGAAGTTGTGGCTGGCGTCCAAAGTGTACCGGGGCCAATTTTTAATTTACAAGCAGCTCACCAGAGACAAGGAGGTTGATCCCAATGGGTTGATCAAGCAACTGTTCCTGGTGGTCAATAAGCAGAACCATCGGTTGCACTTGATTTGTTATTACAAGAATGACGATTTGGTGCTGACCAAACGGAGAAAGAGACGGAGAATCGCCGACCTGTACCTGCTGCCTGAGCCCCTGGAAGATGAAGAAGAGGTGCCATCATTTCCTGGAGTGATGGTGCCACTGGAGGATGAAAAGATCAAACAACTCGTGGTGCTGAATGAAATCTACCCCGATAACTTGGTGTCGGAACTTCCTCGTCGTAAAACCAAACAGATCCAACGAGACCAATTACCTACACCTCCTACCCTGACACATACCACCCCGGGAGTGCCCGAAGACAAGAACCTATTGATGCCAATGCCGACTCGCCTTATGCTGCCTCCTATTGAGCTGCACATTGCCCAACCAACGTCAATGCATGTGGCACTGCCAATGTCATTACCTGTGCCACTGGCACCAGGGTTCCGCTCCAAATATACCAACCACGAAACTTCCACCCTCCAAGTTTTGGATCGGGCGTTTGCTTGTTAATCGCCCTCATGACTAATGATAACCCCCCGCATCTCCTTTGCATGTAATTGATGATGAATGTAGCATCCATCTAATTATTTATTCGATAAACACAACTCGCTACCATCATCTAATTACGCCATGTTTGCTAATGGCATGGCTTGTACCATCTACTCTCATTCGGATTAACTGAATGCACATTTATTCACTCACTGCAGACGTTTTAATGACCAATATCGTTTAGGAAATTAGATGTACCTTTTTAGTACCTCGGGCATAACTTCCCATAATGTTATCAACGAGCCCTTACAACCCCGATAAACAAATGACAAGGCTTTTCCTAGTTTAGTCCATATCATGCAAATAAGGTTTTTGCATCCGAATATTTCCTGTGATATTTAAGGTGTGAGTAGTAAACTCCGAAGAGCAGTTAGCTCAAGCAGCGGAAGTGTAAGTAAAATTGCCGTTGCTGTCGATGAGGTATGCATCGATGATATCCCGGTCATAGTGCATTGGGTCGATCCTGTTGGTGATGCACCGTTAATGTTGGGGAATCATCATCGGGCGATCCCAGCATGGAAAAATTTATCGCGGCGATGACCTTGGTAGACTTTGAGGTTTCCGTGGATGATATTAAGGTACCTTCTAGCCAAGAACTGTGCCCCCTGTACGTCTAGTGATCACTAGGTAATTGTTGCCGTTTAAATCAATTATAACAATCAAAAAAAGAAAAACTCCTCGGGTGATCTGATCGGTGCATGCGTAATTCGAAGGTCAGAAACTACGCTCAACGAGATATTCCATCTATATATTATTTATTTCGATGCAGGGGGATCACTTGGACTTTTGTTCACTCTTACTCTTCCAATATTTGCTATTCTTGGCCAACGCATACTTGATCAGTTGCCACGGACCTGCCAGCACCACTCCTCGGAGGGCTTGTTTTAGCAGGGAGGTGGTGATTGTTTTCAGTACGAGCCGGGTCAAGTTATCGGCGAGACCAAGGTCCTTGGCAATCTCTTTGATCAGTTTATCCTGGTACATGCCATAAAGTTGCTTTCGGAATCCTAATGGTAATGTCAGTACCAATTGGATCCGATTAGCCACCAGTAGATTGGGACGGAATACCTTATTGGGTCCGCTCTCAACGACAATAAGGTAGTTTCGCCGGACAAAATAATCAATGATGGGACTATATACGTGCTTAAACAAGTTGAACTGCTTTTCCACGATATTTTTAATCTTGTTGGGGTTTTCTCCCCCCACCTTCATGCGAAAGTCTCCCAAATATGATAACCTAGTGATTTGTTCATATAATTGTCGCTCAGAAAACAGCTGAGGCGCCACCAGCTTGACCTTTTGTGCCCCAAGCATGATCACTGAGAGAGTCATAGCATTTTTCAAATTGAATTGATTTAAAAACTTCACCATGGCATCGTCATCCTTAACAAAATTCACCGGCTTGTGCAACCGACCCGCAAAATACAATTGGTTCCAGTCCAGTAAATCATGTAACGCCGCTTGTCTCAGAATAATACCATATTTGACCGTATGGTGGTTGATGCGACAATAAGGGTTGAAATAAATCCCTTCCTTTCCCTGGATGAAATTAATCAACCAGGGCCATTTGGTCAGGTAATGGTCCGGGTTTTGTTTTAGATTACGGACATGCCAGCTGGCGGGATCGTCGACCAAATTGATAAAATCGATCTGGACCTCCAGTTGCTTCTTTTCATCATAACCCGCTTGGGGCAATACTCCCAGGCCATAACCAATCAGAGTAGAAAGGGGAGCCTCAAATCCATCGGAAATTGACTCCAACCCTCGCTGGAGGTCGCGATCTATTATCACTTCCTGATTGCCAGCGTGGAAGTCTTTGGGGATGGTAAGTTGGTCGAGGCCGCGGATGCCGTGGGCAATGATGGGACGGTACATAGCATCCAGGTAGGAGGTGGTGACCCGGGTAAAACCCGTCGATTGCCACCGTATCAATCGGACTAACGCCATCGTCGATTTCTCGTTGGATGAGATGAAGCTATGGTTATGGTGACAAGTCGCACTTTTATTAGGTTTAGATTGGCGACGATGGTAATGGTAAGCGAGCCAAGTTCATATTGCATTTATTCGTCCCTATCCCAGCTCCCTGAAACAGGGTAGCCTCTATTATACATATGCTTAAGCCACTGGTTCCAACGTGGTCCCCAGCTTGACGGTGGCCCACCCAATCAACCGCCAGTGCTTGTCGATTCTTCTCGACAAGGCAATCTTTTCGTTGACTTCGGTACAAGCGGGCGACGTCAATTGTAATCTGGCCATATCGGCTTGTACTGCCACCACCTTGGCCCCCGTGGCGGTCGAACCAATGTTGACCATGAGAACTTCTCCCTTTTCCAACTTTCTAACCTTGGCCCCCTTGGATTGGCCTTCGGTCTTGACCCCCAACAATCTTCTCAAGAGGAAGTAGTTGATTTCGATATCGGTGTAGATCAGAGGCAAGGTGCCCTTGGACCCCACAACTTGCCCAACCAATCTATCGGCCCGGCACAAGGTGGGATCGACCTTGGTCCCCACCCCGATAAGCCCCCCTGGCACGGCAAACTTCAAGTCATTGGTTTCAGCAAACAACGACACAACGTAGGAGTAGATGGGTTTACATTGGACCTTACCGTGGGAGTCCTTGGTGACAATCCCAGGACGAATTTCAATTTCATCACCCAACTTGAAGACCCCCGATAAAATCGACCCCCCGGCGACACCCCCCTTCAAGTCATCAATTTCTGCCCCGGGCTTGTTAACATCAAACGACCGAATCACAATCAATTTGGAGGCGGCGGTAAAGTCCCGGATGGGCACGGGAATATAGTTACAAATAAACTCATTGACGGCGTCAATATTGTACTTGAGTTGGGCGGAAATGGGTACGATGGGAGCGCCATCGGCAATAGTCCCCCGGATGAATTGCAAGATCAGCTTTTGGTGGTCCAATGCCGATGCTTCTCTCATCAAATCAACCTTGTTCTGCAAAATGATCACATGCTTCAACTTCATGATTTCAATGGCGGCCAAATGTTCCGAGGTTTGAGGCTGAGGACACAGTTCATTACCAGCAATTAACAAGAGGGCGGCATCCATCACTGCTGCCCCTGAAAGCATCGTCGACATCAAAATATCGTGCCCGGGACAATCAACGAACGAAACGTGACGAACAAGGTTATATCTCCCAGTACATCCTTCCCGTTGACACTTGGGGTGGATCTCCTTGTCCAGCTTAAACGACCGGTAGCAATCTGGTTCAGGACACTCGGGGCTGTCACACTTGTAGATCTTGGCATTGGCGTACCCCAACTTGATGGTAATGTTCCGTTCCAATTCATCCTTGAACCGAACTGTTTGAACCCCCGAAATGGCTCTCACCACCGTGGACTTACCGTGGGCGACGTGACCAATGGTCCCAATATTGATGGTGGCTTGACGGTTAATAATCACGTCCGACAACGGAGTAAGCTTGGAAAAGTCAACTGTAGCAGCATCAGGTTGTTCAGGCAACCCGCCCCCTTCTTCGAATTCTCTCTTGGCTGCTTCTTCGTCGAATTCATCCTCAACGTCAAACGCCACCAGCTTCTTTTCCTTTTTGGGCTCATCGTCGTCGCCAGCGTCTTCACCGGCTTCATCGACATCATGCTCATATACCATGTCTTCTTCGGCGACCTCGAGGTCCCCACCGATGACGATGTCGGGCACGGCGTTGTCGATATCGTCGTAGTTCATATCGTTTGGTGGTGAAAAAATTTCAGGTCCTGTATAGATCGAGGGTGGACTGGGATGGAGGGGATAACGAGCGGGTGTATAATAGAAATGTTGCTTAAACAACATGATTATTTATGATCATTGGATTGTATTTTTTTAGTGTAGTTGTGGAAGGTGGAGGTAGAGCTGGGAGTGGAGCTGGGAGTGGAGCTGGGAGTGGAACTGGTGTGAGACCAAGGGGACGAATAGACCAGTGCTTGCGTAAGGTGATTAAAAAAGACGATCGAGGGAGCAGTGGTATGACTGTGTAGAAAATTTAGCGGGTGTTGATTTTAGGTGTGGATATTTGTATGAAAGTTGAGAATCTTGATCATTTTTATCAACCATTATATTTGCTACAAAAAGGGATAAGAAGGGATAAGAAGATGGAACAATTGTGAAGAGGGGGGTGAAACCTCGAAATCAGAAGGATTCCGTTTTTTGACCTTAAATCGGCAAATTTGGTAATGTTGTTCTGGGTGCAAAACTTGGAAAATCCAGAAACCGCGTTACCCAGTACACATCACTGATATCAGGTACTTTCTCTTTGAGTAAGATTAACAAATGGAACAAATACCATAGGTTTGAACTAGGAAAGTGAAAAGCTACAAGGGAAGCATCAATACAAACACTTGCGGCAAGGGTGCTTACTTCTTGGTTTTTAAAACATTGTGCGCAGCCGTACAGATAATGTTTGTGAATTTTGGTGATTTTGAGAGGTTTACATACAAGGTTCTCTTTCGAAGGTACGAATGACTTGGCTTTTTTCCATTTACCCTCAACATATACCAGTTGATTTTACATTTATATGCTTTCCTCTGTTCTCTTCTGGTTGATACTAGATTTCTCCATTGATCCGCAGGGGTGAGAAGAACGGCAGATAGTGTGTAGCACAATCTAATCGGATCAATCCAGTGTGGTCCGAAAGTTGAGAAACATTGAACGTTTCATAAGAGAGTCGTGAAGATAAAAATATCATGTACTGAAAACTTTTTAATCGGTGATTATCGTACCACAGTTTTATAGTGGTAGAAAGGGCGGAATTAAGAATATGTAGGGAGTTTAAAAGTGCACCAGGCCGATGTGTACAAAGCGTGGGTGATTTTATAACTGGAGACAAAAGTAAGTAGGCATATTTTGATTAGTTGTGAATAGGTGCAAGTATATTGCGAGAGCTCGATAAATTCATACCAAGCCTTGATAAAAGTATTGAAAAGGATAAACATGGAGAGGTGAAAATAAGATAGTTATTTGATATTCCGGCTCATTCGTTGATCGAAGAGAATGGGTCGATAGTAACATCAGGTATTAGAAGTAATACAAATCCGAACAAAACGTAATATTATCCAAGTACTACTCCCTAATGGAATTTCTAAGTTTTCTCCTTATTCCCTGGTTGAGACATGTATATAATTATACACGTAAAGGAAAACGGATTCCTTCCAACATAAAAAACAACAGAATAGGGTTTCAGAATACTGAAGATCTTTTATTCTTGACACGAACAAGTCAAAAAGTTTAAACTAACAACCTTAAATTACGCTGGAGTACATGATTGTCGAATACCCTATCCAATGACTACATATGGTAATTTCCCCACTTTTACTAATTCTGGCTATTCGGAAATGGATCATCACAAGTGTCTCCAGTTTAGGTATGATTTACTATCTTGAGGTTGTCGCCACATCAAGAAAATAAACGAATGTAAAAAGTTGGCTTGCTATAACGGAGGAAGAACTCAAACAGGCGGTAAACCAGATAGTAAATGGTCTATATATGTATCATTTCATCAATTAGGGCTTATTTAACTATGTGTGGTTGTTAGAATCGACTTTCCTCTAAAGGAGGGGTAAAGCCGCACGGTAATTTAAAGACAATATACTAATCAAGATCCAGATCCATATCTTCTATTGATCTTTAAATCAACATTTTAACTTGGTTAATGCTGGAGAAATTCCCATCCAGTACGCTTCAATCTACCTTTTCGGTAGTAAGGCGACCTAAACTATATTAACAATTATCAAGAACAACCCCAACCCCAATCCAACCAATACAGTAAAAATCTAACGCATCATTCAGTAATCAAAATCAAGTATGCCAACTATGCTAACTATGACAACTATGCCAAATGCTGTTCTTTTCAATTATCTTCGTCAATTTCAATTTCTCAAATGGAAGTTTCATCACGCAATGATTGAAACAACATGAAACAAGCTCTAAGCTCACCAGTACCCCCCCAAACTTCACTAAAACACACACTTCCAATTACTTCTACTTTACGCTATAATCAATATTCATTAATCATTATCATCTATCAACATCTAGGAGTCCCTTCAGGGTGTAATCCAAGTCTCAGCGATACCCGATCAAATGCAAACCGTCCAATTGTCATCCCAGTAACCACGGCAAAGAAATAGGCCAAATTATAAGTCATAACCGCAAGCATCAACGCGTAGGAAAACATTTCGGGGATGAATATGAGGCAAATTCTAACGGCGTCTCTAAATAATTGAGTGAAAATTGGTACCTCAGGAGCCCTATCCAACGTGGTTAATTGTTCACCATCTTTAACCACAACCACAGTAGCATCCTGATATACGGGGTTTTTCCACACTCTAGTTTCGAGGTAGATCCGAATAAACTCAAACATGCGGGTAAAAATGGCGATAAAGAATAATAATACCCAAATACCAAATACTTGAGCCCTGGTGTTGGCAGAAAGGCTCTTGAATACAACAGGGTAGTCCTTGTACTTTGTAGTGAACCACATGTTCATCTTCATGTCGTGCATGGAACTCATACCTCCCATATCCCCCATACCTCCCATATCTCCCATACCTGTCAGAGCCAGAGCCAGAGCCAGGGCCATAGGCATCATCATCGAGTGATCCATCAGCATCATCGAGTGGTCCATCAGCATCAGCATCGAATGGTCCATCATCATTGAATGGTCCATTGAGTGATCCATCAGCATTGAAGCGCCAGTCATAGTAGGCATACTATGATCCAGACCCATGGTAGTGGTCCCCATCACCATCCCCAGCTCCATCCCCAGCTCCATTGAATCGCTGCCATGATCTTCTCCATCGTGTCTCTTATCCATTGTCAACTTTGGTATGGAAGAAGCCGTACGTGCCTCCTTTATACCTAAAGACTATGAGTATATTAACTCACCAATTAGGAAGGTAACCTTGGCTATATGCAGTCCCAACTTCCTGTGAGCACTTTGATTCAAAACCCGTACGAGTGATTAAATTCTCAGTTGGGACAACCAAATCTTGGCTTTATGGGGATGTTATCGGAGATGGCCATTTCTATTGGTTTATCGCTTAATTCAAAATCCGGGTGGAGTTAATCGTTTCATTGGAGATGGCAACCATTACCGAAAACAACCTCGCTCGAGAGATAAAGATCACAAAACCGTGAGACTCAAACACAAATGGAGTCGGATTAGGTAGTGCCGGGGGTGTTTGTGTTGACAAGGATTATTGTTAAGGTTTTGGGTATCAGGGGGTACCAATGGCCCGAAAGGGGTAAAGGGGCATTAAGAGGTATTCATGTCCTTCATTAAGATCTTGCGATGTTTGCAGCTCGCAGGAGCACATTTTGTATCAGTGCTATCGAGTTTTTCGTACGAGTTTTCGAGTTTTTCGAGTTTTTCGTAGAAGTTTTTCGTAGGGGTTTTTCGTACGACTTCAGCCATGAGTAAAGCAATGAGGTGGAGCCAATGATGAACAGAGTCAATATATTTACCATCATCATGTGTTGGTATCACAAGTTCATTGTAATAGTCTAGGTAGTAGACCAGGTATTATTCTAGCCATTTAGTATCGTTCATCGTTGAGGGTACCCATCCAGGAAAAACACTAGGACCAGGTCAGTTTAACCAAGGCCATCACAAGTTAAAACCATCACTGTGATAACCATCACTGTGATAACCATCACTGGTGATAACCAACACTGGTGATAACCAACACTGGTGATAACCATCACCGAATATCAGTCAATGATATAAAGCATGGTATCACAATTTTACCAACACATGGTCTCCACCTGTTGCCTGATGGTGATAATCAACCATTGATGATGAATCTCTGAGGTCAACCCTTGGTGATGGTTGTCCAAATTTAGATCAATCAACCCTTGGTAGCGGTAACTACCCATCGATTTCCTCACCCATGATCGTTTCCATCGTTATCATGAGCGTTGTCTCATGCACGTGATTCCTCCCCTTACATACACCGAGTATCAACACCACCATGTCCATTTACCTAACATCCCTAGGACTATTGCTGCAATATGGCGTATACACGCTATTGGTGGGGCTGGCGGCCATCTCCCATCAATTCTCGAAACAACCCTTCCTTACCCACCCCACTGCCATCCTGTTGATCGCTACCTCAATCCCTACCATCCCCTTTCTTCGAGGGATCCCCAGTGCCACCCGAGTTGGATGGGGATTGGCAGTCACGGGAGCGGCTCTTGCTGTGTTTGCATTGCTGTGGATGTCTCCTACGTTTGTTACAATTGACTATCCTTGGTTCTACTACGTGGCTATGGCAGTCATCTTGGCGACCGCAAGTGGCCAGCCATTGATTGAAAAGGGTACTGGAGTGGTGGCAATGACTTCTTTAAAGCCCCAGTACGTGTTACTCGGCCAAGGATTGTATTTAACGGTGGTGCCATTGTGGTTACTTGTCAGTATGGTGTGGTGGGCGCCCCCATTCTATGCCCGCACCAATGATCCAAGTATGTGTGGCTACTGGTTGGGGGTGGTGGTGGTGGTGGTCATCTTGTTTGTTATGGTTCGACCTCGGTGGAATGCTCACATTATTGCTTGTCAAGAGCCTGACCTCAACGATGACCCCTACCTCCTCACCAATGATGTGGAGGACAAGGTCACTGATAGCCAGCCAATGGGAGAATTGCCTGGAGACGTCATCATGACGCTTGGGGTGATTGCTGGCACTCATCTTGTGTCGGCGATTGTGCCCTACATTACCTTTACTGTACTCTACATTGGCGGCAACGTCAGTAAGCTATGGTTCACCCCCATGGCATGGCTTGCCTATGGCATTGGTGAAGCAGCGGCCTATGTGGGATTTGTTTGGTTCCCTCGAGCAACGTTGGTGACCAACTTTGACTATTTGCGTCGATATGTATTTGCTCGACCTATTTATTGGGTGCTCTTGTGTGGGTGTAATATCAAGGGGGCTGGATCATGGTTCGGTGGTAATGACTGGTACTTGGTATTGTTGATGCTGTTTGGATGGACCCATGGCCAGTGTATTGCTAGTGCCATGGCCCGCTTACACGATCGAAGTCATACTTTGAGTCAGCGTCGGGCGATTGGGGTTTACGCCGAACGGATGGAAACTTCGGGCCGGATTGCTGGGTTGTTGACGTCATTATTGGTACTTTGGTACTTTGATGCCTCCATTCGTCAACGTTAAACTCGAGTGGCATGGTATACTGCCAATAGTACCAATAACGCAATGATGATGGCGGTGGTGGCATCACCTTCCATAACTGCCAGGTGGTGGTCATGGAACACCCTCAGCAAGAGCCACTGGTCGAGTTTAAAGAACTTGACTCCCATCAGGAGGATCACTCCGGGGGTGACAATGGTGATCATGGTGGTGATGGTGATGATGGTGGTAAATTAGACGCACTATTATCCTTCTATCGTCTAAGCGACGCGACCACGTGATTTCCCCATTGGGTTAAAGGCTAGATCAACAAGTTTCAATGGGGGTAGAGGAGGGGGAGTGGTGATAGTGATGGTGATGGTGATGTTTGTTGTAGTGGTGATGGGATTGATGCATGGTGACCAATGATTGACATGACGGTCATGGTCATGTCAAGATTGATTAATTAATTTTTAATTAATTCATTAGTGCAATACTCTTTTGGAGTTGATTGAGAACTTATTCATATTAACAAATTGATTATCTTAGAAAGGTTTTTGGCGATAAGAATTAATTTATTAAACATTATCGTGATATAAGAAAAGTTAACCCGTGATAATTAAGGATAATAAAACCCAAATTCTTATTATTCACTTGATTTACTGCAATTATTCAATTTAATCTTCCTACCACTGAACTTAATCTACTCTAGAGTTATGGTTAAACAAATTATTATTGACACTTGATAATTCTTTCAATTTTATCACTTATGACGCTTACATGGCATGGGCTGATTCAGAACCGTTAATCTGCCACTACCCAATTAAAGATTTCTACCAGTCATCACCGCTATACACATCTACATTTGTCTTATCCATGTATCAATTCCAGTGGCCATACTGTACACATACTTGTCCCCCAGTTTGTAACCAAATAATAGCCACCAAAAGACAAAATGGTTGATCTAATATTTCCGATATTTCCTTCATCTTCCTTTTCCTTCATCTTCCTTTTCCTTCATCTTCCCATCTCCTTCATCTCCTCATCTCCCTCCTCCTTTATCTCCCTCCTCCTCTTCCTCTTCCCCCACTCCTATCTACCAACCATCTCATCTCATCGCGCATCTCAGCTCACCATGTCCAAGTACGAAAGAGAGGTAGTCACCCATACCAACTCCAAAGTGCGGAAACCCCGTAAGGATCGTCGTCATGTGGCTCAATTGGAACGTGGGGAAGATCGCTATCAACAGGCCGTTAAACAGGCCGCCCAAACCGAAATGCTTTTGACAGAAGAAGCAGGGTTTTTGGAAGCAGAGGGAATGGAAAGAACATTCAAATACCAACAAAGGGATATTGTTAAAGAAGTGGATCATCTGACTGCCGCTAAAAAGTTTGAGCTTAAACTTCCTGAGTTTGGACCCTATACCATCGATTATTCTCGAAATGGGAGAGACTTGTTACTAGGAGGAAGAAAGGGCCACGTTGCCCTGATGGACTGGCGTAAGGGTAAACTCAACTGTGAATTACATCTTGGTGAAACCGTCCATGCCGTCAAGTACTTACACAATAGTCAATACTTTGCTGCTGCTCAAAAAAAGTATACTTTTATCTATGATCACGACGGGGTAGAACTTCATCGCCTCAAACATTTGGTGGAAATGACTTTACTTGACTTTTTACCTTATCATTTCCTTCTTGTTGGCGCTGGGAGCAGTGGTTGGCTCAAATATACCGATACCCTGACTGGGGAGCTCATTCTGGAACTTCGAACCAAGTTGGGGCCCACCCAAGCGATGAAGCAAAACCCATGGAATGCCGTGATGCACTTAGGTCATGCTAACGGGACGGTATCATTGTGGTCACCCACAATGCAAACGCCATTGGCCAAATTACAGTGTAGTCGGGGTCCAGTTCGGGATTTGGCCATCGACAGAGAGGGTAAATACATGGCGGTGGCGGGGGCCGATAAGCAGCTCAAGATTTGGGATTTGCGTAAGTTAGAAGAGATCAATACCTACTATACCCCCACCCCGGCGCTGTCGTTAGACATTTCTGACAGAGGGTTGGTGCTGGTAGCCTGGAATACTCATGTAACTGTCTGGAAGGACTTGTTTTCCACCACCAAACAGCAGGACCCTTATATGAACCATTTGGTGCCGGGGTCGAAGATTGAGACTGCTCGGTTCGTTCCCTTCGAAGATATCATGGGGGTCGGTCACAAAAAGGGATTTGAACTGATTATTGTTCCTGGTGCCGGGGAAGCCAATTATGATGCTCTTGAAATTAATCCTTATGAATCGGCCAAACAAAGACAAGAACTGGAAGTGCGGGCGTTGCTCAATAAATTACCAGCGGACTCGATTTCCATGGACCCCAACATCATTGGTACTGTTAATACCAGAACTGCCACTGATACCACCGTTCGTGGTGACAAGACTGAAATTCGTCCCGATGTTAAAAAGAAGAATTCGAAATTACGAACACACATGCGGAGACAAAAGCAAAATGTCATTGATGAACGGAAGTTACGGGTGGAACGTAATTTGGAGAGAGAAAACGAAGCCAGACGGAAGAAGGAGTTGGCAGAAATGGGTACTCCTGAACAAGAAGATGTTTTGGATGGGGCTTTACTGAGGTTTGGATAGTTAATAGAGGGAATGGTAAGAATTGATGGTAGAGATGGTTTGGGGGAATAATGGTGGAGCGGGAAGGGTGTTGGGAGTTGACAGTGTTGATAATAAAACATAAAACTGATAAAAAAAATTCAAAAAGAAAACGACCTCGGTGAGGATTGAACTCACGATCTTGCGATTAACAGTCGCACGCCTTAACCAGCTTGGCCACGAAGTCTTGATGAGAAATGCTTAAAGCTTGAATTTTACCCAGAATTAATAGTAATTGGTGATCAAAGTATAGTTTTAAGCTGTACTTTTTATAAATCACTCAATTCCTAAATAGGCATAATAGTAATCATATCTCCTTGTGGTTTTCTTCACCAACTTGTGGATTCGACCCTGCTCCCTCATTTATCATATTCACCTCAACCTCAAAAATTAAAAAAAGTGAACATTTTCTGAAGTAAGTAAAAAAAGAACCCCAACCTCAATTAGACGAGCACACACCTCGTCATCAAACACTATAAATACCCCTCCCCCCCCGCCACCAACCTACCCCCTTCAATTATGACTTGCTATAATTGTAAGAAAGCAAAGAGAAGATGTGAAGGGGGGACCCCTTGTGACCGATGCAACGCCAAGAGCCTCTCATGCTCCCCTTTTACCAAAGTATGCCCTTCTGAAATCCCTGAAGTAAAACGGTCAAGGCCTGCCCCCATTATTAAATGCTCTGAAACACCCCCCCCTGTTGCTAATTCTTCGGCTGTACTCGAAGGTCCTCAGCCAATTATTGAAGAACCCCAAACTCCTGCAAGCAACGATTCGGAACTTTCACTCATTAGTTCCCAACTGAGCGTCATTGATGATATATCGGGTCATATCGACGACTACTTGCAATCAAAGGGAATACCTCTGCTTTCGTTGTCCAAATTCAAGACTCATTTGGCCAAACGACTCCTTGAAGATGCTCAAGACCTCCCTAAACACCTCTACCAAACCCTTTGTAATCCCAAAGCCCTGGTATCAGAAGTTAGCTCTATTTGTGCCAGAATTTCCACCCTACCATCCCCCGAATGGCAACATAAACTCTATGTGGAAATGCCCCCCACCATAAGCCGCCGGGGCAACCACGAGTTGATCGATGTTTACACTAGGTTTCTCGCCCGCTGGCCCAACTTGTATGTCAAACACCGCAATTTATTAAAACAAAAGATTAACGACGCCTTTCCCGAGATTGAGGTATATAAATGATCAATCAATAAGTTGATTTTTTGCAACCATCAGTGCTCGCACACGTGATTGAAAATTCACTTCACCTCAACAAATTACCATCCCAACCATATGCCTCGATTAGCAAATAACGAGTTCCTCACCGAAGTGGGTACTCTCCTTGAACAGAATAATGGTAAGAGCTCGGTTTACATTACCCAAAAACGGTTGGTGCTGGAAGTGGATACCCCCGCTGCCTTGGACGACCTCCCCCAAGCGGTGATTCGGGAAGAAAATGCCCCTGAAAACATCACCAAATACCCCATTCTCGTACGGATACTGATGAATGGTGATACCAAGGGTGATAAACTGAAAAAGAATAAGATTTCTACCGTGGTGGAAGCGGCTCAGTTAGAACAGTTCTGGACAGAATATGCTCTGGTGCTTAAAAATGGATTGGTTGGCCTCAAAAAGAAGGAAAAGAAAAAGAATAAGAAAAAGGTGTCCAAGTAAAGGCGATGACCTAATATAAGCGTGATGCCACTACTACCATCGCTACTCCACCGCCACCGCTATTCTACCACCACCGCCACACCACCAAAACCCAAATTTGGATGTGCTACGAAATTTATTTAATCAATTGTTCATTAATATAAAATGATCGGTTGTAAAAAAAGGTAATACCGAAAAAAAAACAAACCGAAATCTTGAAACCATCATACTATGTCCATTGTATTCGACTTGGAAAACGACGAGTACTTGTGAAAGGGGTCAGTCCGTTCCAATTCATACTCGGGGTTCTTGACCGTCTTTTTACGGTAGTAAACCCGCTTGAACCATTTCCAGGCTTCACATCCAACCATGAATAAAAAGGTAAAAGCAAACGACAATCCCCACTCGTAGCCAATGGGACCATGTAAAAAGACAATATCATTAATCACTGGGATGTATACCACAGGGAATACAGTGACAAAGCCAAACACAATTGCCCAGAACAAGAATTGGTTACCCCACAAATCCTTTGCCAATTGTTTGTACCAGGGCATTTCCGAATCAGGTCTCATGTAAAAGAAAGAGTTTCTCAAATGCACACATTCCCAGGCAAGCAAGAGGGCACACCAAGTAAAGGCAGCAAACGCCGCCAGTCTCCCTTCAAATACCAAAGAACATCCATGGCCCTTGTCAGTGTTACAATTATGACCCAAGTATCCATCACCCTTGGCGTAAACCACAAGAGAAAAGATGGTCAAACAACAACAGGCCATCCAGAAACCATAGGCAAACATATCAATGATCACCTCACGAGTAAAAATCAGTTTACTTGGGGGACGTTCCAAAATATCATCACTGGCACTTTCTTGTCCCAATCCCATGGCAGGGAAACATGAAGTGACAACAATGATCCACAAACATTCAACTGGTGACAACGGAAACACCGAAAAATGGTCACTATCAAAGAAGGAGAGACCCACCATGAGATAGATGGCCTGGGCGACATTTTCAGCAAGTAATTGCAACACAAACTTTTGAATATTCAGCGACATTCTCCGGCCCTCTTCAATTGCATTAAGAATCAGAGCGAAGTTGTCATCAGTCAAAATGATATCCAGGGCATCCTTGGCGACATCGGAACCATTCATCCCCATTGCAATACCCACATCGGCCTTCTTCAACGATGGAGAATCATTGACACCATCACCAGTCATGGCCACAAACTTTTTCCGCCGGTGGAGGGCATCAATCATCCGGACCTTAGTTTGAGGAGCACACCGGGCAATCACAAGTGGTAACACCGGTAATTCATCAATCTCTTGTTCAGAGAGAGCATCGAATTCCAGGGCAGTCATCACCATCACCTTGACCACATCTTCAGAATAGTGATACAAGTTTCGAGGTAAGATGCCAACCTCTTGAGCAATGGCACGAGCAGTACCAGGGTGGTCACCAGTAAGCATCCGAACGTTAATTCCTGCCTTGTGACACTTTTTCACCGAAGGGGCGGTTTCTGGACGAGGAGGATCATAGATCCCAATCAATCCCAAGAAAGTCAAGTTTTGTTCCACCTCGGCCCGGTCCTGGGAATTTTCCGCCTTTAAATTGATTTCTCTCAGGGCAAACGCCAATACCCGCAACCCTTCAGATGAAAGCGCCGACATGTTGTCTTCAATCGAGTCCTTGAACCCATCAGTAATTGGCACCGGCAACCCTTCATCATCAAGGTGGTGGGTACATAATTCCACTACCCGTTCCACTGCCCCCTTGGTGTATACCATGGTGCCATCAGGACCATCGTAGACCACCGTCATTCGTTTGATGGTCAGGTCAAAGGGAAACTCATTGATGTGGACCAACTTCTTGCCAACAATCACGTGGTCCCTAATATCACCAAGACGTTGGGTAAACACATTAATGGCAATTTCAGTAGCATCACCATGGGCTTCCCATTCTCCATCTTCAGTAGCAGTAACCAGGGCAATATTGGCCAAAATAGCAGTATCCAACCACCTGTCAAAGTTATTCAGGCGCTGAGGTAATTGGGGGAGATAATCCACCTCTTCATCCAGCATTTGAATATCTTGAGGAGAACTAGCAGCAAACGAAATTTCCCCAACTTGAGGATTGTAGGGTTCATTCAGGTTATTGACAGCATAGGTACCCTTGCCAGGAATCCATAACTTACGGGCAATCATTTTGCCCAAAGTTAAGGTACCCGTCTTGTCAGAACAGATATCATTGATACCACCTAGAGCTTCCAACGAGTCGAGTTTCCGAACAATGACGTTCTTTGTCACCATCACTTGAGCACCAATTGCCATGGTAATCGTCAATACCACCACCAACGAAGACGGAATCATGGAGAGGGCAACACAAATGGCATAGATGGCCACTGACCGAGTAACATCCATCTTTTGCAGCGCCATCACGACAATGGCAAACAAAACTGCCACCCAGAATAAGATGATGGCCAACCAAGACAATTTACGTTGCAATGGGGTACCGACATTGGTACCCAAAACGTTGAAAATGACATTGACAATTGTTTTGTAGGCGGCCTTGTACCAGGGCATGCCGGGACCTGCCTTGATAAACACTTTGTCATCAGCCAGCTTCAATTCATCAGCAATCTTACCAATCTCGGTGGATAACCCTGTGGCCACGGCAACCCCCCAGCCTCGACCCTTTGACACCACTGACAGCGAATAGGCCATATTCAACCGATCACCAACCGGGACTTCATCCGAGTACACTTCCAGGGGATCCTTGGCCACTGGCAATGACTCCCCGGTCAACAAGGCCTCATCAGTCTCGAGGTTTAATCCTTCATAGAGCCGCAAATCGGCAGGTACAGTGTCACCCACCTTGATAAACACCACATCACCAACCACCACCGTTTCGGCGTCAATATTTTGTTCACTACCATCACGTAACACCCGGGCTTGGGCACTCAGCAACAGCTTGAGTGACCCCATGGTCTTTTCTGCCTTGTACTCTTGAATAAATCCAACAAACACATTAAGACCGACCACCCCACCAATTACACCTCCCAGAATCCAATCACGAATGGCAAGGGCAATCACCATCGAGATGATGAGTACCAAAACCATGGCATTAAATACCTGGTGGGCAAGAATCTTAGTATAGGAAATCTTCGAGTCTTCGCCAAGGTTATTGCGGCCATTCTTCTGCAAGCGATCTTCAGCTTCAGCTTCAGTCAATCCCCGGTCAAGGTTAGTGGAAAACTTACCAACCACGGTATCCACCGATTGCTGGTATGGTTGTTCGAGGTTACCCTTTCCAATCACACGATGGTTTCCATCACTATCACCTGAACGAGCGTCACTGGAACAAGTGTAATTGGTTTTCTCATCCTTGATGCTTAAACCGGAACCACCAGAGGCACCAGAACCCTCACCATATCTCGGTTCTTGACGTTCTTGAATTGCATGGCTTGAACCAATTGGAGGGGCATTGTGATCTTCGGATTGCTTTTGAAAGTTAGGGGCTATCTTATTAATAGAACAAGCTTAAAACTGTGTTGGTAACTCCTGTAACGACTGGTGTAGTAGACAAGAGTCCGACGATAAGTAGCTTGGACGGTGTGGTGAATTAGTGGGGGGGTCCTGTCCTTTTAAGTTAACGGCAGCCCCGGTCCTGTATGTAACGAGATGGCAACAGATGTGTCTGATTTTTCTTGTCCATGTATGTAATAGCAAAAAAAAAAACAAAGTTGGTGGCCACGTTGGTGCCAAGATTAAAAAAGTTTTGAGATGGTGGTTTGAAGAGGTGGGGCTAAAAATGGGTATTGTTTAATTATTTAATGGATGGTGATGAGAGCGGCTGAGATTAAAATTTTTTTCAGATATACGAGCATGTCATATAAAGTTTAAACACCCAGAGTTTATATATGTGTTAGACCTTGTAAATGTTAATTATAAATTAATTACCACATGTACTGATGGTACCATTAGCCAATAAACTAAAACCAACCAAAGAATTAAAGGTGCTCATCTCGCTTATCAGAGCCGTTTGATTGCTTTTACCCGGGGCACTTAACTTAAAATCATGATACCAACCCGCATCGAGCCGCACTGAGCCGCACTGAGCCGCACCTAACCCTAACCCCCTCACTTAAGCAATAATTGGGCTTTACGTTTACCCAGGACATCATCCTTGACCAGTTTAACTTCGACCATTACTTTATCAAACACCCCAACTGTACGACGAACACCAGCAAAATCAATAAACAGTAATTGATAATTCTCTTCATCAAATTCCGCCAGGGAAGCATCACCAATAGTATCCAATTTGATTAAACCTTCAACACCAAATTTGGGCACCAACACAACTATACCGTTATTAAAACATTTAATAACGTATCCTTCTTGATCCAGTTGATTATTCCGCATCACTTGTCCCACATAATATTCAATCGATGCTCTTCCAGCGAATTGAGCATTACGATGGCGCTTATTAATATTACGGACAATCAATTCCATCTTGCCCTTATCCCGATGACTCAAGTCCAATGTTTCGTAACCAATAGCCCCGGCCAATTGTCTATGAGCCACTACATCACAATACCGTCTAATAGGAGAGGTAAAATGGGTATAAATATCCACCGCCAACCCATAGTGTCGGAATTCTGGACGACCATACATCCCCAGAGCGAAATATTCTGCTGCCATCATACACCGAGTCAGCATGATCCGTAAAAGAGTATTGAAGTAAGGATCATTGGGGTCTTCACACCGATCTAACGAATCAGCCAATGATTTAGACAGTTCGAGGGAAATCGTCATATTCTTTCGAACCCGTAACATATCATTCAATTCTTCAAAGTTAGATGATGGCGGGGCTCCATGGCGCCGAAGCATGGCAGTTTGAGGGAAAGCTTCATAAATCTTTCTTGCCACAGAAATATTGGCCAATAACATGAATTCTTCAACCAAAGAATTGGTAGCAAATGGTTGTTTAATTTCCACTTCATTAGGATCAGAAGTTTCCAGATCAACGTATACTTTAACTTCGGGTGATGCCAAATTAAGCGCACCATTATCAATCCGTTTTTGTTTTAATTTCCGCGATAATTGTAACAAAAATCTCATCAGTTGAGTGAGATCATCGTTATCATTGACATCATCGATTCGGTTCTGGGCTCGTTCATAAGAGAACGCTTCTCTTGACCGGATAATCAGTTTCATAAACTTGACATCGACGATATTGGCATCATTATCGAGTTCCCAGATCACCGAAAACGCAAACCGGTCGACATAGGGTTTAAGAGAACAAAGATTGGTCCCCAAGAGCATAGGTAACATATCGATCCGCTTATCAACGAGATAAACTGATGTCCCCCGTTGAGCACCTTCCTGGTCAAGAGCAGTGCCGGGCTTAACGAAATGAGTAACATCAGCGATATGAACCCCCACTTCAAAGTTACCATTATCCAATTTTTTGGCATGAAGAGCATCATCGATATCTACACATGATGGAGGATCAATCAGACACACCAACTTGTCACGGAGATCAACTCTCCCTTCGAGCAGAGGGTCATTGACATCCAGGGGGACCTTCCAGTCATCCCCTTCCGCAGGTAAACAATCCAATACCTTTTTAGAAAAGGGACGATATTCAACATCATGTTCCAATAATAATGCTTCCGTTTCAGCACCAGCACTTTCAATGGCACCAAGGGCTCGAACAAAGTGACCATGGGGATGTCTCAGCAGCTCTGGCCACAGATCCACCACCACCACGATTCTTTGACCCATCAATTCCCCAGCCTTTTGCGTTCTAATTTTGATTTTGGGAAGTTGTTTATCCATAAGAATAACAAAACAGTCCCGAGCAGCATGACCAGCTTCTACCACCAGCAGAGGATCAATTTGACCCACATAGTATCTCCAGGACCGTCTTTGTACTCCCACCACCCTAGCAGTGGGCTGTAATCTATCTTGGGTGCTTTTGGAGGAAGTTTCCTTCATGGCAGCTTGGGCAAGCAATTGACGTTCCCGATCAGATACCACCGGCACCGTGACATCACCATCATCAGGATTATCATCATCAAGGGACTTTTCCTCAACAATGGTATGCAGATATTGTTTCCATTGATCCTTGGGGAGTAACTCCACATAAACGGCATCGGAATTAAACGCCCGGTTCAAGTTCTTTGACCCCATAATTAACAACGGCTTTTTAAAATGAGGCACACTAACTTGACCCTGGAGGATATTGTGTTGAGAAATGTTGAGAATGCCTTGGTACAAAGTACCATTCTTGATCCCCGCCATAACCCGGGCATTAGAGTAGTAAGGAGCAAACTGGGCATCCCCAGGGGCGGATCCAGGGTCACTCAGCATATCTGCCGGGACCAAGTCCCTTAAATCATCACCATTGGCCAAATCATCGATATATTCCAACAATGACCGGGCGTCAATCCCTTCAGCTTTGGCCTTAGTCCGATTATCCTTATCATTACACACGAAAACGATATCAATGGTGGTATCACCAAGATGAGAACCATACCATTTAGCGGTGGCACGGATGGCCCGGTCGTTTCTATCATTGATCAGCTCATTGGCGAGTCGAGCGACATAGGTGGCTTCCAGGAACTCATTATGGAACACAACAAACCGTTTGGTTTCCTTCTTGACCAATGCTCTCAACCGGTGGTAGATAGGATATGATCTATTCTTGACTTCATCGAGTACCGTTTGGGGGACAATCACGTCGTAGAATCCCAATTCACCTTCCAAAAGGTCGATGGCGTGTAAGACAATATTGGTATCAATGACAAGATAGTGTCCTCTGGATGTCAGCTTAAGCTTATTAGGGCGGTCACTCAACACAAACTCGGGTTCTTTACCTTGGGCATCGGGTTTGACAATGTCTTTGCAGTGGCTGCAAGCCATGGAATAACAAGGGATATCATCACGGAGGTAGTGTTCTCTAACCACTTTTAATGCCAGACCATTTCTTGACCTAACAAATACCTTCAGGGTCACCAGGAGTCCAGCACTTAGACGTTTTTGTTGGATCATGATGAGAAGGTGATGGTAGTGAGTTGGGATGAGGTTGGTGCGGCTTGTCGTGGTTGCGAACGACGCTACCATTAGGCAGAGCTACCATGTGAGATAAAACATCGCCACCTTTTGGGATCGAGTGTTGCCAATGCCTATGAAAATACCACGCTAAGACTCTACCATGTCCCATCACCATCGCCATGGCTCAGACGCGATCTAATGATAGGATTTGCGCGGTTAACTTTTTTAAGTCATGCCCTTGATTGTACTTTAATCGCCCTGATCCGGGGCTACTGGTACAATTGGCATCTAACCATCATCCATTGATTGCTACCCCTTTCATATTGATAGAACCCCTGGCCATGACTGGTGGGGTCATCGATGAGCGTATCTGTCGGCCCGATCTATAATGTCTAGACGTCAAATTTCACCTTTATTGGTCAGCAACACCTGTTTCTTAGTCAGCTTGATCATAGAAATAAGGTAATAGCTACCTGCTAATCGATCAGGATGATAGTTCCGAACCCCTTTGACATATTATCTACCTGGACTTCACTCTTACCTGTCAAATATCGAAGCCCCAGGTTTTCTCATCGTGGTTCCATGTTCCGAAGTTTCCACGGGTGCGTCAATCTAAAAAAACCCGTGTACCTAAAATGTCTCGAGACAATCTGATCGATCAAAGAACAAAAACAAGTAAACATTACACCAATAGACGACGAAAAGAAAAAAAACCATAAAGCAGCGGGGCAGCATCATGGGTCGACGGTATAAGTAGCACCCTTTTCACCCGAATTACACGTCCCTCCCATGTCATGCCCTCCACTGCCCACAAACATAACCAAGCCGACCTGCACCTGATATGTCACGCACTACCATCGGCCTTATAAACACCGAGTTTCCCCATCGGCAACACAACACCAAAACCAAATGCTTGTGAACGTTTGGTTATTGACACTCTTGTCAGTGGCAACCGCATGGTCACCGACGGATTCTTATGCTCCAGGCAAGGTTGATTGCCCCGCTGAAAGACAAATTGTTCGGGATGGTCAGCTGTTGTACAAAGAAGAAGTCAATTGGCTTAAACTGAGACAAGAGGTGACCAATGCCAATTTGATTGATTTCTTAAAACGCGCCAACATGACTGATTTTGACGCCGAAGATTTCATCAAGAACAAAGCCAACAAGTCGTTGACGATTGGGTTGGCATTTTCTGGAGGGGGGTACCGGGCCATGCTTTCGGGGGCGGGGCAATTACTGGCGCTTGATAACCGGACCAATGGTGCCAATGAAAATGGGTTGGGTGGGCTTTTGCAGCTGGCAACTTATTTGACAGGGTTATCGGGGGGGAATTGGTTGGTAGGGTCGTTGGTTCTCAACAATTGGACATCAGTGCAAGACATTGTCGACGGCAAGAATGATATTTGGGATATTAGTCACTCCATTCTCAACATGGGTGGCTGGAACCCCGTCAAGATTGTTGAATACTACCACAATTTAGATTCCACCATTAGCGAGAAGAAGGATGCTGGGTTTGAAACGTCATTAACTGATTTGTGGGGGCGGTCTCTTTCATGGCAATTTTTCAATGATCTGGACCATGGCGCCGCCATCACCTGGTCGGGAATCCAAGAAAGTGACCCCTTTGTTAACCACCAGATGCCCTACCCCATTGTTGTTGCTGATGGTCGGACTCCTGAAACCAAGATTATTTCGGAAAACTCTACTGTGTTTGAAATCACTCCTTACGAATTGGGGTCGTGGGATCCTTCCCTTTATCAATTTTCTCAAATCAAGTATTTGGGGTCTAATGTGTCCAATGGTTCTCTTGATGGTGACTGTTATGGTGGTCTCGATAATGGTGGTTTCATCATGGGTACCTCGTCGACGTTGTTCAACCAATTTTTGCTCCGGCTCAACGACACCCTGTTGCCTTCGGCAGTCAAACTGATTGCCACCAGTCTCTTGAGCAAATTATCGCGTAAGGAAAACGATATCGCCATCTACCGTCCCAATCCATTCTACCAAACTAATGTTGGTACTGTGGGGTCGATCTCCAAAAATAACACCCTTTACTTGGTCGATGGGGGTGAAGATTTGCAAAATATCCCCTTGTACCCATTGTTACAACCGTTGAGAAAGGTCGACGTGATTTTCGCCTATGACAATTCTGCTGATACTGAGTCCCTGTGGCCCAACGGGACTGCCATGGTTGCCACTTATCAAAGACAATTCGTTGCTCAAGGTAACCACACTGCTTTCCCCTACGTTCCCGATTACAACTCGTTCATCAACTTGAACTTGACTGCTCGTCCCGCCTTTTTCGGGTGTGATGCCAGAAACATGTCGGCATTGGTTAATTCTCTGAGTACCCCCGACTACAATGTCACCGATATTCCCTTGATTGTCTACACTGCCAACCGTCCCTTCTCATTCTCATCCAATACCTCTACCTTTGACTTGAAGTACTCTACTGATGAAAGAAACGCCATGATTAGAAATGGGTTCGAAGTGGCTTCAAGAAATAACTTGACTTTGGATTCGGAATGGCGTGCTTGTGTTGGTTGTGCCATCATTCGTCGGGAACAAGAAAGATTGGGTCTCGAACAATCCGACCAATGTAAAAAGTGTTTCCAAACTTATTGCTGGGATGGTAGCATCGATTCTAAGGATGTCAACAGTTACTTCTCCCCTGAAGGAACAACTAATAACACCTCGGAAGCTCAATCCACTCTGGCTACTGGTAAGAAGAAGAATGCCGCCAATATTAATTCCCCCACCTTTGCTACTTTCTACGCCTTTATCTTCTCGTTGTTAACCTTTGTATAATGTCTAGTAATCAGAAATAAGGTTGTATTTTTTCTCTGCTTCATTTCTTTTTATCGAGATCTTTTTCGAATTTGAAAGAATGTCGCCTAATTAGTTCAAGGGACAAAAACAAATGTGAAAATATTTTGAATACCAAGCCAACAATCACAATCCTCAGCAAATCGTTATAAATGGAATAAATTATATTTAGCCACGGTTTAGCCACGGTTTAACCACGGTTTAACTACTGTTTAACCGGCTGATCCATGATTTTCTCGACTTTTGGTGATAACTCTTACCACCCCTAGTGTACCACTCCATTGGAAAAGTACGCCGTTAAAGGATGGTCCTTAAAATTACCCACATGGGAAAGGTTTGAAGGTTTTCCAATTTCAAACACTGCCATTTTCACTCCCATTTGGTTGTCTTGGCCCTTGTTAATGTGTACATATTCGCTGCATTGACCTGCCAAAATAGTTATTCCAAACTTAAACACCAATGGAACGCTAAACGAGAGTAGAAGATATTAATAGCTTGCAGGAGAAGTTTTTAACTACGTTAAGAAGTAACCTAACACATGTATTGAATAAACAGCCCGGGGTATACAATCGAGTGGTTCAAGTTCCTTAAAAATCAAGATCCAGCTTAATTGAAAGAATCGACTGTAATTCAACCCCAACCAGTTCCTTAGTTAGAACCAGAGGGAGCATCAGAAGCAGAAGGATCGTAGGCAACGACGGAGTTGTCAGCTTGGAAGTTGGCACCGTCAAGGTTGGTACCTTCAGCAATTTGGTATTGAGCGTCATCTTCACAACCACAAGCTTGGTAACCAGCGGGGAAGTCGTAGAATTGGTTGTAGCCGTATCTGTTGTTGATCACGGTAACTCTTCTGTTGTAGTAGTACGAGCGACCCCAGCCCCAGCCAGGCCAGCCATTGCCCCAGCCGTTACCCCAGCCACCCCAGAAGAAGGGAGCAGCTTCAGCGTTGGCTTGAGCTTCGGCAACGGGAGCAGCAGACACACCGGCGACGGCGGCGGCAATGGTGAAAACAGTAGCAAACTTCATTGTATTGAATGTGAATTGATGAGAAATATCAGATGAAGATCCCCTGATATTTATAATGATTTTATTTTAGGTTTTAGAAGTTTCATTACCCTTCTCGGTGACTTCAGCCAAGACAAGAATGTCCCTTTGGGATGGTTATGCACTACCAACATAAATAGAGCGACTACGACATTGGTGCCTGACTAATGCAGGGGGACATTTCCGGATATTATACGAAACATCCCCAACAACTCCAGTATACTGAGTTGACCATTAACAATAAATAATCTCATTGATACCATCATCTCCCTCTAATGAAGCTCCGGATGCATTGTCGCCTATTTTTCTTGCCATGATTGATACCTCCTTTGCCAAGGCTTACTCGAAACAGAATGGAGTAATTGCCATAATAGGCGTCAGATGAACCGTCAGGAACAATCCCACCGGTTTCCAGATGATGGCACAACCATGCATGGCGGATATTCCCATCGTCTATCCCAAATGGTCGAAGATCGGCCCCATTTGCTAATAGAGCTCGCAGGGGGAAGGGGTCATTCGCCCGTGCTATAAACGCTATTCTATTTACTAATCAAACCAGATCCAAACTACGAAGATCGTCATCCACGACTAACCTCGTAGTTATAGTTATGATGGTCGGCACCATGTAAAACACATCATGTAAAACATGACGATGGCGGCATCAACCCAATTCACCAACCGAGGCAATGGTTGAAACTGCTTCTAGAATGTTTGCCCTGTATAACCGCCTCTGACGTCAGTGGCCCCGATCTATTCAAGGTTTTCATCAGATATTCACGACGCAGGCCATTTGCTGTTTTTGACGCAGGGACTTCTGTTTTGATCATTTTACTATTGTGATCATTTATTTTCATAAATTCATTACGTTTAATTTTACTTTGACTCCTTCAAAATCTTGGTTACCGCTTCGGCAATAGCGGTACCAACTTCTTGAGTGGATGAAGTACCGTGCAAATCAGCGGTACGAATACCTTGATCCAATACCTTTCCAACCGCCTTTTCAAGCGCTTCTGCTTCCTTGACACAGTCCAACGACAATCTCAACATCATTGCTACCGACAAGATGGTAGCAATGGGATTAACCTTATTCGCAGGTAAATCAGGCGCCGACCCGTGACAAGGTTCATACAAGCCGAACGCAGTATTAGTATCGGGCAATGATGCTAATGACGCCAGTGGCAATAACCCAAGCGACCCAGGAATAACCGAGGCTTCATCAGAAATGATGTCACCAAACATATTAGAAGTGATGATGATCCCATTCAATTTGGTGGGCAGCTTGACGAGAATCATTGCTGCCGAGTCGATCAATTGATGGTTAATTGTCAATTGAGGAAATTCTTCCTTCATCACCTTTTCCACCGTCAGCCGCCATAATCTCAGCGACGCCAATACATTGGCTTTATCCAATGACCAAATCGGCAAGGGGGGGTTGTGTTGTAATGCCATAAATGCTGCCATCCGGGTGATACGGGTCACTTCATCAACAGTGTACCGTTCAGTATCCCAAGCACTGTCATTGTTGGCCAGTTCCAGTTGTTCCAGCCGTTCGCCAAAGTAAATGCCCCCAACCAATTCTCGAACTACGCAAAAGTCAGTGCCCTTGACAATTTCCCGTTTAAGCGGCGACATGTCCAACAATGTATCCAGGGCAAAGTTGCACGGTCTCAAATTAGCATAGAGGTTCAACTCTTTTCTAATTTTGAGCAACCCTTGTTCAGGACGAACGGCACCCGTCCCCCATTTGGGCCCCCCAACTGCCCCGAGCAACACCGCATCCGAGGATTTGGCAGCAGCAAGGGTTTCATCGGGCAACGGTACCCCCGTAGCATCAATGGCGGCGCCACCAATAAGGTGGTTGGCAAACTTAAACTCAATTTGTTGGTAAGGAGTGGCGGCTTCAATCGCCCGGAGCACCTTGATTGCTTCGTCACAAACTTCGGTACCGACATGGTCGCCGGGTAATACGGTGATGGTCTTGGTGATTGTCATAATGATTAATTAAATGTGGAGGTGGTGATTTTTTCACCGCAATTTATGGAGTGCGCCGGGCCGGTTTCGGCCATTGTGCGGCACCGTAGCGGCGCGCTCAAATCAACCCCTAGCACCGGTGCAATAATCACCCCCCCAATGCCCCCTCTGGGCGAGGTCCTTCCCTTTGAATCACTGGTTCCTTCAGTAATAAGCGTCTCAAATCATCACTAATATTCACAGTATTCACCTCTCCTTGTTCCCGTTGATATGGCAGGGAATTGAGTAATCTCAAACTGTTCTCCCGATCAATAATATCAACCATACGACGAAACTTCAAAAAGAGTAACTCGGCCCGAATCAAAATCAGATTCACTTGAAGTCCCATCGAAAGCTCATTCATATACTTGAGCACTTCATCAAATCGAGTCAAGTTCTGACGAATGATCCGTTCATTATCCAGTAAAATAGCAAGAGCAATGAATAAATGGTACTGTGAGCTATAATAGTCAGTCCACAATACCTCCCATAATGGTCCGATTTGGTTCCAACGGAGTTCCCGCTTAAACCATACCAAAAGCATCCGGAAAAAGAAAAACAAATCATTGCACTCACAGGATTCCAAATGGGAATACAATTGAGGTAACATAAATTGTAGTAGTTGAGTTAATGTCAGCATTTGTTGTTTCATCCCCAGTACATCCCTCAAAAAGTTACGTTCCATGCGGTCCATAAATTTGGCAAATGCCCAAAACACCAATGATTCATCACGAATCTCCACATATAATGGCAGAAGAAGGTCAGTCATGCCTTGAACATAACCCAAATTAGGATTATACTGGTTATAGGTGAGAAGAATCTCCCGGAGAATGTACAAATGAGGATTGGCAATATTGGCAGTATCGTCATCATCACCACATTCAGATCCCTCGGGAGTTTCTGGTGACAGTTCTCTTGAATTGGCGCCAAAAGGTTTTTGTCGTTTAAATAATTCCAACTGGCGATCAGTCCTATTGACATCCTTTTCAATGCGATGCTTTTGATCCTTCCAAAATTCAGTAGTTCGTAATTCTTCATCATTCATCCATTGACGCTTATAATCATGGTAGGCCAGTTCATAACTCAGAGTCAATTGTTGGCGCTCTTCCAGATTCAGTTCCCATGGAAATACTCCCAACAAAAATAACCATCCTTGATGTCTCACTTCAGGGTCCAACCCCCCATGAAAGATCCGTTCCTTTACTTCATCAACCGTCATTACCAAGTGGCCATTCTTATCAAAAAACAGCAGCCACTCTTGTTTGGAAATTGGAGCTCGACGACTAGTATTGCTCACCTCTTGATCAGTTAACATTTCTCCACCCAATTCTTGTTCAATCTTGCGGTAGATATCATCAGCCAATACCATTTGGTTCTGTTCGGCTTCCTCCTTGACCTGTTGAGCCCATTTGGCCAAGTATACTCTAGTGGTATCATTAAATTCAGTAATCATCTCGGGTTTGATGAGTTGTTTGATTGGGGTCGGGGCATGTTCATCATACAAATCCACAACATTATGGCGAGTCTTTGCACCAAACGTGGCCACTGTTTCCAAAATCTTCCACTTTGCCTGAGAAAACAATTTACCGAAATCCACCAGCGGAGCCAGTTGCGTTGGCGACGCCTCCAGAGGCGATTTGGAATCAACGGTGGGCTTTCCATCGATAAACGGAGCAAAGTTACGTAAATCATCACTTCCAGGGTTAACCAACCAAACCAGCTTCTCCACCGACTGGGCCAAGTTGATATACAAGCTCACCACTTCTTTAAATTCCATTCCTCCCCAATAAAGGCCACCATCACTGGAAAAGGGATCAAAATTCTTGTTTCGTTCTTTTTGCACCAATTGAGTCAGAGGAGACTCATCATCATGAAAGAATAAAATAGTTCGTTTACCATCCTTGGTATTAATCACCACCAGCCCATACCAGAGCCCTACACTGGGGGTTCGGAACTGGATCGAGTAGATAAATGAAAGTGGCCACAGATAGCTATACAGCCCCACACTGGGTCGAGGCACGTAAAACACCAGTTTATGATCACCAGGCTTATCTACTTCATCATAAATCACCAATTCATCCTTGGTCAAGTTGGTCTTTGGGGTAAAGCTAACCCGAATATCAGTCGGGGGGGCATTATCATCCCTAGTAAGGCTAAGGTAGCCACAAATGTTGTCCTTTTTCGATGTAGTGGGGTGAAGGTAAACACTGCCCTTGCAATACAAGAGCTCAGTTTTTGGCATTGGCAAATTTGGCGGATAGAGGGGGTGAAGATGTGTTTTATAGGTGGTGGCACTGGATTAATGGGGCGCATGATCCCTAGGCCATATGCAGGACATTACTTCCATGGGGATGATAACGGCAACTGGGGTGGAAGAGAAGGTGAAGAGATGGGAGGGGGGAGGAGATTGGTGAGGGTTTGTGAGGGGTCAATTGAAATGGTGGAGGTCAAGGGTGTGATGGGATTGGTTTTGGGAAGTTAGAGAGGGTAGTTTATGTCCAATTGTCAAGGGTCCAACTAAAAGGGTAAAGGTTCGAAAGAGTTCGATTGACAGTGAGGGTAGAGGGAGAGTTAAAATTGGTTAGGATTTATTGTTGAGAGTTGTAGAAGATATTGGGGGTTTCTAGTGGAGTGTTCCCAAGTGGTCACCCTTGGTTCCTTTCACTATGGTGATTTATCAGTGCGAATCTCTCACCCTTTAACTAATCTCCAGCCCAGGAATTCCTCAGTGCGAATCATTACTATCTCTAACCAACCTCCACTGATCCTAACAGTGCGAATACCCCCCCTCTAACCAACCTCCAAATGATCACAGCGTTGTTCATGTATGATTCCAAGGGGGATGTGGTGGTACTGAAAATATACAAAGAAGGAGTTAAACGTTCGATCTCCGAGGTGTTTCGCATTCAGGTAATCACCTCTCTGGAACGTCATGGCCCTCGATCTCCAGTACTAACATTGGGTCTGACTTCATTCATCTACATCAAGTCTGGACTGGTGTGGATATGTGCGGTTACTCGCTCCAATCAAGATTGTGGAGTTGTTCTTGAGTTTCTTTACAAGCTTAATGGTCTTGTTGAGGTAGGGTGTGATGTCAAGGGACTGGGATTGACCGATGAACAATTGGTGAATCATTTTGTTGTAATTCATGATATTCTTGATGAAGTGATTGATTTTGGATTCCCTACCAATACTGAGCCCGCTTATGTTACTACTAAAGTACCAGCACTAGCTGCTCCCGCTCTGGGAGGACTCTTTCGCAATAAGCTGATAATGGGAGTGGGGATGAAGCCCAAGATCGCCCGACAGAAGCTGGTGACGATGCCACTGCTGTATTCTTGGCGTCCGGAAGGTATCAAGTACCGTAAAAACGAAATTTATTTGGATGTAGTGGAAAACATCAATGCGTTACTTCTGGAAGATGGTGAATTGCTTCAGGCCTACGTCGATGGTAATATCCACATGAAGACCCATTTAAGTGGCATGCCTGAGTGCCAGTTTGGATTTAATGATGATTCAATCTTACTCGAGCACGAAGCCATTTATGGTAGTGGCCAAGGTGGAGGGGTGGTGTTAGAGGATCTGAAGTTCCATCAGTGCGTGCAATTGAGCCGGTTCTCTAGCGACCGCACCATTCAATTTGTTCCTCCTGATGGTGAATTCACCCTCATGAGCTACCATTGTCGCCTGGCCATCGAATTACCATTTATGGTATTCCCCGTGGTGAGAATTGGGTTAAATCGGGTCCAATACACCGTAGGTATCAAGGCCAACTTTCCTAAAAAGCTCCCCGCTACTGATGTCACCCTTCGTATCCCCACCCCTACTGCAGTGGTTAAGCACCAATTACTGGCCCTGGGAGGTCGTACCAAGTACGTCTCCGAGGAAAACTGTTTTACTTGGAAATTCCCCAAATTCTTTGGTGATGATGAATTTGAGTTCACCGCTGAAGTCGAAGTTGATGGAGGCGATGACGAATACGGCCATGGTTTAAGTACTTGGAGTCGACCACCCATGCAATTGGAGTTTAAACTCGAACTGTATTCAGCGCTGGGGCTTCTGGTTCGATATTTAAAGGTCTCAGAGAAGACGAATTACCGGACGGTTAAATGGGTTAAATATGAGTCAGAGGGGGGGAAGTATCAGATACGGTATTAGATTAGTAATGTCATTGGCGACATGACACTGCCCGACCTTGTTTATGCCAAGATTGTGCATATATATCTTAGTCATAGAGATTAGATAATCGCATTTTAGATATGACAAAACCGAGGGATTATAAGTAAAGGGTAAGGGGGGACATTATAAATTACACCAATGATGATTAATTCAATTCAACCGAGTATAACCGATAACCACCCTCACAAAAATTGAGGTGATAATGTCGTGGTTTCGCCGTGGACCCCAATTAGGCAAGTCCGAATCTATTGTCTAAAAGCTTGCTCAAAATTGGTTGAGGGCCTCGGAAGTAAAACTCAAGGTCCAAATGGGTTGTCAACACCATCAAAACTTAGGACACTCTCGACGGGGTGGTCGGACCTCGGAACCGAATTGATCCGGGTGCCGAGGTCTTCCCTCAACTGTCTAAATGACAATTGGCCACCAAACCACGCTCATAACCCGAACGCACATGATTACGGTTATTTTACTAAATCAATTTTCATTTAAAACCGAAGTTTGATCACCATCTACCCTTGGAAATCCGCTAAAATCTTGAGCGGTGGCTACCCAATTTTTACCCCTCATTACCAGTGACGTTACCACCCAAATCTAATGGAGGAAGAGTCGAAAAAACGAATCAGGGTGGCCTGTGAAACGTGTAGGCGAAAGAAGATCAAGTGTAATGGAGAGCAACCGTGCTCCAACTGTGTCCATTCCCGTAACAACAAATGTGTCTACAAGGAACGGATCATCAAGAAGAGACTGATTGACGATAGCGGTAGCCGCAAACGCCGCTATACCCAACTGATGGAGGTATTGGAAATGAGATTGGCCAATGTTGAACGGATTATGTGGCTGATTCTGGACCGGTTGGAAAAGTTGGTGCCTTCGCTGGGTCCAGTCACCATCCCCCGGCCCGATCGAAGCCATCGCCATTACGGAGGCCATGCTTCCGGTAGTAATATGCTTCCGGCGTGTTTCAACCCCAGCTACCTTTCGGAAGATGATGATAGTACCAAGGATGATGATAAGGATGGAGATGATGATGATGATGATCTCCGACACGGTCATGATGATGAAGATGATGAAGATGATGATAATGATTGCCGCCGGGTTGGTACACACCTGATTGAGCGACCCCA
Source organism: Diutina siamensis (assembly GCA_030580155.1). Classification (NCBI taxonomy): domain Eukaryota; kingdom Fungi; phylum Ascomycota; class Pichiomycetes; order Serinales; family Debaryomycetaceae; genus Diutina; species Diutina siamensis. The sequence continues at coordinate 127,500 of JAKTSK010000033.1, forward strand.
GGGTCCAGGCATTGGTATGGAGATCTATGTGGGTAACCATCTGATTATGTGTATTTTTTCCCGCAAATCTCTTGATTGGATCGAATCTGCTCTTGGTAGTGAAGGGATTGTTCTCACCACTCCCATCCGAAACCTCCCGGTGATCTTTTATAATAAACTCAAACGGTTCATTTCCAAGTGGATGAACCCCCCCACCATTGACCACAAGGCAAAGAAACGACTCTATGAACGACCCTTCCCGTTTAGTCGGGATATGTGCTTTAGCTTTTTGGATGCGTTTCTGGAAGAAATTGGGGTCATTGAATTAATTATCGATCGGAAAAAGCTCCGGAAACTCTTTGAAGATTATTATGATGAACCTCGCACCCGTGATTTTAAAACTTCAGAGTTATTGACCATGACTCTGATCCTATTGATGTGTATGTCTTGTTGGTTGGATGCTGCCAACACTCCGCATATGAAGAGCCAGTGGCGGCCTCTTCTTGAAGAATGGCTGCTTGAAGAACTCTTGAAAATTAAGGATCAATTATTTGGCCATGCCATTACCTACTACCATCGAGTATGTGTGATTCTGGAGGGTCTTGAGACCATCCAGGGCATCTTGACATTAATGTTATACATAGAAACCAATTGGTTCGTGCTGTCGATCAATTATATCTTGGGTACCGTTGCAATTCGGTTTGCTCAGGAGATGGGGTTACACCGACTGGAAACTTATGAAAACTTTCTGTTTGAAGAAGCGCTTGAACGAAGACGTGTATGGTGGTTTTGTTACTTTTTTGATGTCGAAATTTGTTTCCGGTCGGGTAAACCTCCCATTATTGATCTGGCCGATGTTACCACCAATACCCTGGTGGATTTAAAGCACCTTGTATCCCTTGCCACCAATGGGGCTTCTGATGCTAGTCAAGTGGCGAAAATTATTGCCCTGGCGCAAGCAATTTTACTGGAAGACCATAGTCTTTACCGGGAGAATCTCTTGTTGCTTAAATTATCCAACATTTGTGAGGAACCCATGGCGGGCCAGATCTATTTAATGGTACTTTCTGAGATCAGATCTTCGCTGTATACCAAGATCTTCCTGGCCCATTCGCGGATGCTCTCATTCTCTCAGTTTATGAATACGTTGGAACATATCAATAAGGAAATGATCCAATACTCCGAACTCATTAGTGATGACCGCCGGCCCCGGTTCTGGGATGATCCCGAGTTTGGTATCGCCAATAATCCCACCGATATCACTCGTCGGGAGCTGTTTAATATGCATTTGGCTTACTTTCATCATTTGATGATTATTAACCGATTACCGCTCGTGTTGGATACGGCAGAAATGGAACCCAAGGATATCCAACGCATCAACAAATGTCGCCATCTTTGTATGCAACTGGCCCGGACTATCCTTCACCTTGTCGCTGATTTGACCAAGGAGAATTGTGTACTTTCCTACTTTAACTGGATTGCCTTTTTCCCCAGTTCAGCATTCTTGTGCCTTGTAGCCGCTGTTCTTAACCATCCCACTCATCCTGAGGCCAAAAATGATATTGAATTGCTTATTTCCCTGCTGAAGAATTTCTTTGCCATGGCTGATGGCCAGAACGAACTGATGCCTAATTATTACCAAAAGGAAGCCATGGTTGGATTGATCACCAAGTTAATGCTCAAGGTGTCCACGGTGATTTATGATTCTAGGAATAACGTGCGGGTGTTTACTGATAATGCCGACCTTCAGGATCACTTTCTGACTGCCAAAGTAATGTTTCCCGAGTTATTCATGACTCAAACTGAGCTTGCTCAGCGTATGAAGCATATCAAGGGCGATCTGCCGTTTGTTCAACTGGTGGCGTCATCAGATTCGAATCTGGCGGCCACCCCCGTACGACTGGTACCACGTGTTCCTTCGAAATTAGCCACTGAGGTGACCCAGGTCACGATGGAGGAACCGCCAGTTCCTCCACCAATAAATCAAGGATTACCGGAAATGAACATCCCGCTTAACTTTTCGATACTGCCCGGGGTTACTCCTCAGTACCTGGGGATATTATATGGTAATTATTTGGATGATTCCAAGCCGGAGACGTTATTGGCGTCATGTTTTTCAATGGATGAGATGCCTAATTTTTTCTATGATAATAATATTGGTATGTAATAATGTAGGGCAAGGTTGGTAATATATTTGGACCTAATAATTTGGATTGGGTGGTTTAATTGCTTAAAAGTGTAGATTTGAATCATTCCGTTTGCAAGAGAATTAAGTAGTTTTCTAGAAAGTTTACTGGGTAGCTTAAACCTGGTAGAAATGCGTTAGTTGATTAGCACAGTTTTCGTGACAAACCCACCTGGTAGATAGTTGAGTTGTTGACTAGCATCTTTCTCGTGATTGATCTACTAAAGGGTTGAGGTTGTAACTTTCATCAATAAATATATGTAGGATAATTGCCATTAATCATGGGGTATGCTTTCTGTTCTCTTTATTTGCTTCCATTTTGTAGTTGAACTTGATCCTACCATCGGTAACCCATATTCCTTATAATTCTTAAATGATTTGTCAAATTGTGGGTGCTTTTTTGTTACAAAAACACTTTTCTGTAGTTTATTTACATGTTTTTACCCTGTTTAAGTTGACTAGTATTGAAATATTCACCCAACAAACCCAGTTCAACCATTGATAGGAAACCTCGCTATTTTACCTTTGTCTCCGCTTTCGCCATGTATTTCAATATTTTATTTTTTTGGCTCTCTGGGATTTTACAAATCGAATATATTCACCAAATAGATAGATTTAAAAGAATATACTATTAACTATTACTATTAATGAGTATTCAATTTAAAATAATTTTCAACACGAAACTGATTTAATTGAAAATGTGGCAGTAGTCTCCAAACACATCACTAATCCCCTGTTTCCCGTTTCCACTATATACAACGGTCAATAACTACTACTTGATCAGTAACAGTCACCCAACTGGTAAAATTGTCAAAATTCAACCAAGCTAATTCAGAACACTCTAATGCCATCCTCCTCCTCAGATCTCCGTCACGTGCACGCCTCCTCGTGACATTCACGCGATCGCAAAAATGTTCACCATTCACCACTACAATTCTCCGTGTTCGTTGGGTGGCGGCAACGGGGCTCTTTCTTATCTACCTCCTATACTACTGCTTGTTTACTAATACCAATATGGCCAAAGAAACAGCGTCAGTGGCCAGGGTTTACACCGACGTGCTCGCCCACAAGCCTCAACTGTACTGGGACTACGACGACCTTCAAATTGTATGGAACTCGCAAGAAAATTATGAGATTATCAAAAAATTGGGCCGAGGCAAATACTCCGAAGTATTCTTGGGTGTAGACTTGACCCTGGGCACCAAATGTGTCATCAAAGTGTTGAAGCCCGTTAAACGGAAAAAGATTAAGCGGGAGATCTCCATCTTGAAGAATTTGGTAAACGGACCCAATATTATTTCCCTCTATGACGTGGTGAGGGAGCCCCAGCTGAAGACGCCGGCGTTTGTGTTTGAGCTCGTTGATAATACTGACTTTCGCTCGTTGTATCCCACTTTGACTGATTACGATATTCGCTTCTACATGTTCCAATTGTTAAAGGCGCTAGATTACAGTCATAGTCAGGGGATTATGCATCGGGATGTTAAACCCCATAATGTCATGATTGACCACAAGAAGAAAAAGTTACGATTGATCGATTGGGGGTTGGCGGAATATTACCATCCTGGTACTGAATACAATGTACGGGTGGCTTCGCGTTACTTTAAGGGCCCCGAATTATTGGTCAACTTTCGTCTTTATGATTACTCGCTTGATTTATGGAGTTTTGGGTGTATGTTTGCACTGATGGTGTTTATGAAGGAGCCATTCTTTCATGGTAAGTCTAATACTGATCAATTGGTACAAATTGTTCGGGTGTTGGGGCTGAATGATTTGAATGCTTACCTTGAAAAGTACAATTTGACATTGCTGGATGAATATGAAGATTTGGCCTATTACAACCGGCGGTCATGGGATCGGTTTGTCAATGACAATAACCAACATTTGGTCAGTGATGAATTCTTGGATTTGATTGATAAGTTATTACGTTATGACCATCAAGAACGGTTAACCGCCCAGGAGGCAATGGACCATCCTTATTTTGATCCCATCAGAAAGCAGGCCACCGATAATTAGGTGAGTATTTAGGTGACCTAAATAGGTGCTAAATTGGTACCTTGTAATTTACCTGGCCCCTTTGGAGTGCCAGTATTAGTTAGTAATATACCAACAGTGACACTGAAACACCCGAGTATCCCCGAGGACCCCAAATACCCCGGAGTTATCCGACCCATTTTTCAACACTCATCGATCTCATCCCTGCTTATGTAACCATCACTCCGTTCCGAAGGGCGGCCCCGTGCATGCCAATATCATCAAGGGTTCACAAACCTTCGTTAGCCCGAGGGTAACAACTATTTCGTGCTATGGTAGTGTTAAAGCAATAAAGCCGCCTGTTTTATAGTTTGTTTGGTTTATCTCATGATTTATGTACATTTCAAAAGCCTCCAATAAGACGCCTCCGCCCACACCAACTCCGAGCACTCCCTCAACTAATGTTAGTTACGCCACCCCCCTCCGCCGTTGCCCCTCCGCCGCCGCCGCCACCATCGCCGCCGATGTCGTTGGGTGGTGGTACCACCAGGCGGTCCATCCCTCCAACTCCCAACATCCCACCCCCCCAACCATTCTAGCCGTAGACCTCCTGTTGGACTTCGGGATTACCTGCAGTACGCACCTGCCCAACACATTTCGTTGGGACCCAAAATCATGTAGGTTTTAAATAGTAGAGGCACCGCTTTCGAGAACAGTTTTTAATCTTTAAACCACTGGACACTCGACCGTACCACCCTGTTGTTCCTTTGTTTTAATATTCCCCCGTTCCCCTTCATTCACAACAGTCCGTCCCCATATCATGGTCAGTGCCACCCATCGTCCGTTTCTGTTGTCCCACGGGGCGATTGAACATACCTTTTTGGTTCCTGTTGATCAATTTTACAAATACTCCCAGTTACGGGAGCAATTCACTAAGCAATTACCCGCGGTGACCGAGGGGTACGCCGAAGATAATGAACCATCGCTGCCCGCGGAATTGTTTGGTCAATTTTTGGGGTTTGTTGCCGATGTCGAAGCAGATGGTCAATTTGATGATCTTTTACTGGTGTGTGTTGCTGATTTTGATTCGAGATATATGACCACCAATGATCTCCACTCTTATGCCCAGGAATTGTTACTGCTGGAAGAATACCCCACCACCTTGTACAAAGTCAAGTACCATGTCATTCGCAACTACTTGAAGGCTGTCCACCAAGCCAAACTTGCCATGGCTTCGAAGCAGCTGAAGTTATTGGCCGATGCCGCCGCGGGCCAAGCGTCGTTACTGGCGATCTTTGGTGGCCAAGGTAATACCGATGAATATTTTGAAGAATTACGGGAATTGTACCACGTTTATTCCCCATTGATCTACGATGATGTCATTGTCCCCATTGCCGCTCAATTTAACAAGTTGATCTCGGCCGATCCTGCTTTTAACAAGGTTTACACTCAAGGATTGGACGTGTTGGCTTGGTTGCAACTGAAGGAAGCTACTCCTGACTCGGATTACTTGTTGGCTGGTCCCGTGTCTTGTCCCGTGATTGCTTTGATTCAAATGTGTCACTATGCCATTGCTTGTAAGTTGTTGGGAGTTACTCCGGGTGAATTTGGTGCTAATCTCAAGGCTGGGACTACTGGTCACTCTCAAGGGTTATTGGCAGCCATGGCAGTGGCCCTGTCGCTGTCGTGGGATAACTTTGTCGTTAATGCTACCAAGGCTTGTTCATTCATGTTGCTCATGGGGTGCAGAGCCATGTTGGCTTTCCCCAAGACTAACTTGCCTCCCACCATGTTGCAAGACTCTGTTGAAAATGCTGAAGGCCGTCCCTCTCCCATGTTGTCGGTTCGTGATTTGAGCCAAGAACAAGTTGAAAAGTTCATTGAAGAAACCAACAAGAACTTGCCCAAACTGAAGCACATTGGCATCTCCTTGGTCAATGGTGGCCGTAACATGGTTATTTCGGGTCCTCCTGAATCGTTGTACGGGTTCAATTTGATCTTGAGAAACAACAAGGCCCCCTCTGGTCTTGACCAACTGAGAGTGCCCCACTCTCAAAGAAAGCTCAAGTTCTCCAACCGGTTCTTGCCTATTCATTCCCCCTTCCACTCCCACTTGTTGACCGATGTCACCGCCATTGTCTTTGAAGACTGTCAAGAACATGGCATTTTGTTCAACCAAGCCGAATTGAATGTTCCCGTTTACGATTCTGAAACCGGGGAAAACTACCAAAACTTTTCTGGTGACTTGACCCATCGGTTGATTGAATGTATTACTACTCAACCCGTGATCTGGGAAGCTGCTACCAACTTTAAGCTGACTCACATTTTGGAATTTGGTCCCGGGGGCGTTTCTGGTTTGGGGGTGTTGACCCATAGAAACAAGGTGGGTACTGGTTCCAGAGTCATCTTGGCTGGTACTTTTGATAGTCCTACTGCTGAAGATGACTTTGGTTTCAAGCAAGAAATCTTCACTCCTAAACTGGCAAAGTATGCTCCCAACTGGTTGGCGGAATTTTCCCCCAAGTTGGTCAAGAACAAGGCTGGCAAGGTTTACGTTGATACCAAGTTCTCGAGAATGTCGGGTCGGGCTCCTTTAATGGTTCCTGGTATGACTCCTACCACTGTCAATTCGGATATTGTCGTCGCTGCTACCAATGCAGGTTACCACATTGAATTGGCTGGTGGTGGTTACTTCACCCCCGCTGGTATGACCAAGGCCATCGATGACGTGGTTGCCCGTATCGAACCTGGGTTTGGGTTTTCCCTCAATTTGATTTACGTCAACCCAAGAATGTTGCAATGGGGTATTCCTTTGATCAAGGAATTGAGAGAAAAGGGTTACCCTATTGAAGGGTTGGTGATTGGTGCTGGGGTTCCTTCTCTTGAAGTTGCTACTGAATACATTGAAGAATTGGGCATTACTCATTTGGGGTTGAAGCCTGGGTCCATCGATGCCATTTCTCAATGTATCACCATTGCCAAGGCCCACCCCCACTTCCCCATTGTTGTTCAATGGACTGGTGGTCGTGGTGGTGGTCACCACTCGTTTGAAGATTTCCATCAACCCATCTTGCAAATGTACGCCAAGTTGAGAAAGTGCAAGAATATCATTTTGATTGCTGGTTCTGGGTTTGGTCTGGAGGACGATACTTACCCTTACTTGACTGGGTCGTGGTCCACCAACTTTGATTACCCTGAAATGCCCTTTGACGGGGTATTGTTTGGTTCCCGGGTCATGACTGCCAAGGAAGCTCACACCTCGTTGGCGGCCAAGGAATTGATTGCCAAATGTCCTGGTGTTCCTGACTCCAAGTGGGAACAATCGTTCAAGAAGCCCACTGGTGGTATTGTGACTGTCATTTCGGAAATGGGTGAACCCATCCACAAGATTGCTACCCGGGGTGTGTTGTTGTGGAAGGAATTCGATGACACCTTGTTCAACTTGCCCAAGCCCAAGTTGGTTGAAGCCCTTAATAAGAAGAAGGATTACATTATTGACCGGTTGAATAAGGATTTCCAAAAGCCTTGGTTTGGTAAGAACACTGCTGGTAAGGCTTGTGACTTGGAAGATATGACCTACCAAGAAGTTGCTAACCGGATGATCGAATTGATGTACATTTCTAAGCGGGGCAGATGGATCGACTTTACCTTGAGAAACTTCCTTGGGGACTTTTTGCGTCGGGTTGAAGAACGGTTCACCACTAAGGCTGATGAAGTGTCGTTGATCCAAAACTTTGCTCAATTGGAATCCAACCCTCAAGACTTTGTTGACGCCTTTTTCAACCACTTCCCTAATGCCAAGAACCAATTGATGCTGGAAGAAGATACTGACTACTTTTTGATTTGCTGCATTCGTCCTGGTCAAAAGCCTGCTCCTTTTGTCCCCATTTTGGACGAAAGATTCGAAGTTTACTTCAAGAAGGATTCCTTGTGGCAATCGGAAGACATTGAAGCTGTGGTTGATGAAGATGCTGGCCGGGTGTGTATTTTGCACGGGCCTGTTGCTACTCAATTCACCAACAAGGTCGATGAACCCATTGGTGAAATCTTGGACTCTATCCATGAAGGTCACATCAAAAAGTTGTTGGCGGAAAAGTATGGTGGCGATGCTTCCAATATTCCTGTTGTTGAATACTTTGGTGGCCGTTCTCCTGTTACCGTGTTTAAGCTTGCTGGTGTCGAAGTTTCTGTCGATGGCGGCGTTACCACTTTTAAGGTTGGTAGAACTATTCCTGAAAAGGAAGAGTTCTTGTCGGCGTTGGCTGGTTCCAAGTTGTCTTGGTTGCAAGCTATTTTGTCTACTGACAGAATTGTTCAGGGTAAGAAACATGTTGCCAACCCCTTGAAGGATATTCTTGTCCCCTCTACTGGTGCCATCTACCAAGTTTCTGACACCAACTTGTTGGTGTTGGAACCTATCAAGGGTGAGTACAAGCCTACGGTGAGATTATTCTTGAAGGATGCTTCTACCATCATTCTTGAACTCATCGAACATCGGACTGCTGATGGTAACCCCTTGCCATTGCCTTTTGTCTACCACTACAACCCTGCTGATGGGTTTGCTCCCATTTTGGAACAAATGGAAGGCCGCAACGACAGAATCAAGGAATTCTACTGGAAGTTGTGGTTTGGGGTGTCGGAAGCTTATGACACCAACATTGATGTTTCCAAGGTTATCCCCGGTGATGAAGTGATTGTCAATGCTCAAGACATTGCTGAATTTACTCATGCTGTTGGTAACAAGTGTGAAGCTTTTACTTCGTTGCCTGGTCGGGTTCAACAAGCCCCCATGGACTTTGCTATTGTCATTGGCTGGAAGGCTATCATCAAGGCCATCTTCCCCAAGACTGTGGATGGTGACTTGCTCAAGTTGGTGCATTTGTCCAACGGTTACCGCATGATTCCTGGTGCTACTCCTTTGAAGGTTGGTGACAAGGTTAAGGCCAATGCTGAAATCAAGGCCGTGGTTAACCAACCCTCGGGTAAGATGGTTGAAGTTGTTGGTACCATCACTCGTGAAGGCAAGCCCGTTATGGAAGTTTCGTCGCAATTCTTGTACAGAGGTAACTACACTGACTTTGAAAATACCTTCCAAAAGGTTGATGAAATTCCTTACAAGGTTCAATTCAAGCTGGCCAAGGATGTTGCTGTGTTGCGGTCTAAGGAATGGTTCTCCCTCGATGCTGACGTTGATATTTTGGGCCAAGACTTGACGTTCAGATGTACTTCGGTGTACAAGTTCAAGTCAAATGACGTTTACGCTTCGATCAAGACTGTTGGTGATGTATTGTTGGAATTGCCCACCAAGGAAGTTGTCAAGGTTGGTTCTGTTGATTATGAAGCTGGCAAGTCTTACGGTAACCCCGTCATTGACTACTTCCAACGTAACGGTAGTTCTGTTGAAGAATCGGTCAAGTTTGAAAATGTCATTCCTCTTTCTTCTGGTGAAGAATTGACTTCTAAGGCTCCTACTACTAACGAACCTTATGCCGTTGTCTCTGGTGATTACAACCCCATCCACGTGTCCAGAGTATTTGCTGCTTACGCCAAGTTGCCCGGTACCATTACTCACGGCATGTACTCTTCTGCTGCTGTCAGAGGTCTTGTTGAAGAATGGGCTGCCAACTCGATTGCTGCTCGGGTTAGAGCGTTCAAGTGTAACTTTGTTGGTATGGTCTTGCCTAACGATGTGTTGCAAACCACTCTTGAACATATTGGGATGATCAACGGGCGTAAGATTATCAAGGTTGAAACCAAGAATGTTGAAACTGAACTGGTGGTGTTGGTTGGTGAAGCTGAAATTGAACAACCCGTCACCACCTACGTGTTTACTGGTCAAGGTTCTCAAGAACAAGGTATGGGTATGGACTTGTACCAATCTTCTGAAGTGGCTCGGGCCATTTGGGACAAGGCTGATAAGCACTTTGTTGACAACTATGGCTTCTCTATTTTGGACATTGTCCAAAATAACCCCAAGGAATTGACTGTTCACTTTGGTGGTGCTAAGGGTAGAAAAATCAGAGAAAACTACATCTCGATGATGTTTGAAACCATTGGTGCTGATGGTGCCCTTAAGCTGGAAAAGATCTTCAAGGACATTGACTACAATACTGAACAATTCAAGTTTGTCTCGCCTACTGGGTTGTTGCTGGCCACTCAATTTACTCAACCTGCTCTTACTCTCATGGAAAAGGCCGCCTTTGAAGACATCAAGTCTAAGGGGTTGATTCCTGAGAACATTATGTTTGCTGGTCACTCCTTGGGTGAATACTCGGCCTTGTCGTCGTTGGCTAACGTCATGCCTATTGAATCTTTGGTTGATGTTGTGTTCTACAGAGGTATGACCATGCAAGTGGCCGTTCCTCGGGATGAATTGGGACGGTCCAACTATGGGATGTGTGCTGTTAACCCCTCTCGGATCTCCCCCACCTTTGATGACCTGGCCTTGAGATTTGTCGTTGACGAAGTCGCCAAGGTGTCTGGGTGGTTGTTGGAAATTGTCAACTACAATGTTGAAAACCAACAATACGTTACTGCTGGTGACCTCAGAGGTTTGGACTGCTTGACCAATGTGTTGAACGTGATCAAGTTGAACAAGGTTGATATTGTCAAGTTGCAAGAACAAATGCTGCTTGAAGATGTTGCTGCTCATTTGAAGGAAATCATTGATGAAGTTGCCAAGCAAACTTCTCAAAAGCCTCAACCCATTGACTTGCAAAGAGGTTTTGCTGTGATTCCTTTGAAGGGTATTGATGTTCCTTTCCACTCGCTGTACTTGATGCTGGGGGTGAAGCCCTTCCAAAGATTTTTGCGGAAGAAGATTCCCAAGTCTCTGGTCAAGCCTCAAGACTTGATTGGCAAGTATATTCCCAACTTGACTGCCAAGCCCTTTGAAATCACCAAGGAATACTTTGAAGATGTTTACAAGTTGACGAACTCTGAAAAGATCAAAGCTATTTTGGAAAACTGGGAGTCTTATGAAAAGGCTTAGCGGTGAAGTTTGTTTATTTAAGAAGGCAAATATGCCTGTGTTTATTTCATTACTCGATGTTAACTGGTGCGTGGTACCACCTGTTGACTGATTTATTTATTAATTAGGAATAGAGAGACTTTTAAAAGATTGTAGATTAACTGGTTTAGTTGTTTGGTATGCGATAATTAAAAATGGGTGGCTCCAACCTCAAACCCAGGAATTTCTACATGACAGTATTTCTTTCGTTCCAAAGTGCCCAATTACATTGCGGTATAGATCCGAAGTTTAATTTTCCAATTTATTTGGTAGACTGATTGTCCCTTTAGTCAATTGTTGATTTTGTGCTGATTTTTATGAATTGAATTCATCAAACTCATTTAAAGAAATTTGAGTATGCTATGAATTCGCTGGTTTGAACTACTGTACCCGACTGTCATCACTAAAAACAGACAATAATGAGTCCAATGTTCTCACAGCTTAGATTGCTTCTCCTCCTTTACATATGTAGTCAAGAGTAACGTTTATCAATTGAACTATGAGCTATACCATTTAAATATTTATCATTTAAAAATGGTTTAGAAAGTTTAATTTGTCTTATTTGAATAATATTTTGATAATTTCTGATTACCATTTCAATTTATGATGACACTCCTTCAAAATCTGACCTAATTCAATTAATACTTTACTTGAATTTAAAGCCCTAAGTATATAATCATACTTTGGGTTTCGTTATGTCGTTTCCCAGTGCTCAGGTATGGAGAGAAGTAAAGGGTAATTATAAATAGTTGGCCTGAATATTACCAAAGGTTAGTTTGGCCTTCATTTGAAATTTTATGACTTCTGCAACAATTGCTGTAGGAGAAAAAGAAGAAAGAAGAAAAAACCCCATCTGAGAGATGTGCCTGCAAAGAAGTAAGAGAAATATGCATTGGTTTGAAAAAGGCTTCAATGAATCTTCAGGTCTGGGAATGTTGCCCACGTCATGGCGGTACTCGATTATTACTCTTTAGTCTTTTTGAGCGTTTAACCTGTTGAGGGGTTTCTTAGTCTTGGTTTTATGCCATGTACTAGTGGTGTTTCCCGTAAATGAAATCGACTAGCCATGCTGCAAAAGGGTGGGCGCCATTTCCGCCAAAGTTACCAAAACAACCATAACTATTGGCCAAAGGTAAATACGTCCTACCCAAACTTCAGATGATAACCATACACATGAGCATGTATTTTTGGCTGGCTACTAATCCACTCCAACTCTGGATACTAACTATTTGTATTTATTGTAACTATCGTTTCAACCGGCTGTACCACAGTTGTTTCTGCTCGCCTCCAATCATTCTACCAGCTCTACAAGATGGAGTACCACCACCACATCCAAGCGATCCTCTACAATTGCACATGGCTTGAGTAGAATCACATTTTTGAGGATAAGTGGAGGAAATATTCATCCATGCCAGACTGTGGTTATTGAGGTTGGCATAACCAGGAGGTAAATTCTGACTAGGTGCCGATGTCCCAGGAGGAGGGCCAGGAGGGGGGGCAAAATCACTAGTCTGGTTCTTATCCGAAGAGCCAGGAGGAGGGCCAGGAGGGGGGGCGAAATCATCAGTATGGTTCTTACCCGAAGAGCCAGGAGGAGGACCAGGAGGGGGGGCAAAATCATTGGCCAGGCTTGATGATGCAGGGGGAGGACCAGGAGGAGGAGCATAATCCATCAGTTTCTCTTGTCTTGATGGTGGAGGAGGTCCAGAAGGAGGGCCATAACCAGGGGGGGCACCAGTAGGAGCTTTATGATCAGAAAAGTCGGGAGGGGGACCAGAAGGTGACTTGACATCAGCAAAGCCCGGCGGAGGACCAGCAGGAGGACCAGTTTCATAAGACAGAGATTGGTTGGCATAATGATGAGCCATTCTTTCCTTTTCCAGCATATCATGAAACAGCTTACCACCAGTTGGCTTTTCATCAATATTCATTCCTCTCATTTGTTTTTCTAGGTGAGTAGTATTGGTATCAAGACCATGGCGCTTGGAAACACAATATTGACACTCACAGATGGTCAATGTCAGACCCAATGAACCCTTGTATTGTACCACGGTATTACCAAATACTTGTTGAGCACCTTGAGGAATAAATTGTTCATCAATCAAAAACCCGACATTTTCTTGCATGTAGTTAAAATAAAAGTAGGGTGCCAATTGATGGGTCCGCCACACCAAATCGATATCAACAGTAGGAAACAACGGCTGACCCCCCGACTGTTTATGGGTGGAAAGCCACTGCAGATACCGTTTAATCAGCTCATCGATCATGAGGGTTTGAACTGGCAGATCGACCCAATCCAATTGATTAACCTTTTCAAAAAACGGTTCACAGTTCTTAATCATTTGAACAAAATCTTCAGTAAAAGTCAAAGTATTGCTACCGGTGGTAAACACAATATTGGTATTGGCCCAGGGCCCCAATATGGTATCAATTTTGTGGGCAAAATCTGGCGACCGGCATTTCTGTCTGACACCCCAAACAAACTGGGCAAATGTCAATACTGGCATTTGTCTCACCAACTTATCCAGTTGAAGGGTCTTGTTGATATCTGCTTGTAAAGATTCCACCTTTTTGCCGCTATGGAAAACTTCGGACCAGTGTTTGAACAATCCAGGCAAAAACAAGTTATTCTTAATGAAATAGTACAATGTCCGCTTTCTTAATTCATCATGGTTGATTTCATTTGAAAATGGACAGTTACACATCAGTGATGGGGACTTGATCGCTTTAAACCCAGGGTCAGCAAACCCAGTTTGAGACCGGTTGGTCCAAGGCACCTCGGGCAAGATATTTTCCCCACAATTAGGGCACCAAACAAACACAGTAGAGGGCACTGCCGAAATTCCGGGCACGTGGTATAACTGCTCACCTTCATCGGAGGAGAATTGGGTGATGAATTGTTGATAGGTCGAAACCACTTGAGGAGACGGATTATATTCAAAGGTAACGTCATCAATGGCAGCAGCAATCGCCTCCAATGGGAAGGGGTAATTGATGAAATTCATAAAATCACCCCGAATCCCCCGGTCGTACCACCCCCCCGAATCAACCAAATATGAATACCAAACCATGGCTACATCCAATGGTGGTACCAACAGATTCATAAACCGAAGCCATTGCAGCGACAGCTTCAATCCATGCTTATAATTTTTCTCCTCGTCAACTTTACCAGGTTGCTTGCCATATTCCCGGAAACATCCCAGCATAAACACAATGAACCGTCTCAGAGCAAAGATCAAAAAGATTCGCCAAATATCACCAGGGAGGGTATGGTCAGAGTTGACAATCGTCCGCTTGTACTTATCAAACGCTCTGATAATCTTCAAGTGCCATCTCACTTCATCAGTAGTAGGGGTGTATGAATTTGATGCCACAAACCCTGACAGAGTTCGTCTCGAAAATAACTCGGTGGCCAGCATGATGATTGGGGTAATTGGCAACCTTTTATTGATAAGTGGTGGGGTTGTGCGGCGGGAGATTGCCCTGATGCAGGACGGGGCAATACGACCTAACTGTGATGATGATGGATGCAGTCCATTAAAATCTATCACTATACATTAAACCAACGCCACTGCCACTGCAACCATGGCGGCCCCGTAGACCCCCCAATCAGGCACCACCACGAGCCCTGTCAGGTTCTTTCTTGACGGTTTATCCAGCGACATCTGCATGTTGGGGATGGCTCCAGTGATGGCAGTCAACTGGGAAGGACCATCAACATTGGCCTGACCCACGGCAAATACTCTTGACTCCCAATCCACCACCAGATTGAGGTAGGAGAATACTTGCGGCCCTAAATTGATGTAATTACCCTCAGATGGCCCTACAATGGGCTTGCAATCCATGCCAGTCCCATTAAACCATACCGAAATCGGCACCAGATATAATTGGCCGCCAATATCCAAGTCGAGGTTAATTCCTTCCAAATCAGAACAATTGACCTTGACGTCGGACGACTTGGGGGGTAAGATCTTGATCAATTCGTCCCATTGCTTTGATGGTAACGACGGTTTTTCAACAAAAAACAGCACTAACAAATCAGTTGGATTTTGGATTATGGTCTTCCCCAAGAGTTGGATCTTGTCAATGGTAGCATAGCCATCCAGATTGATCGACACCCCAGTCAAGTTGCCCTTGAGCTTACCAGCATCGTAGCCTCCAAGCACCACTTGCCAGCTCAGATCGCCGTTAGTGGGGATAACCAGGTAGACGGTTTTAGAAATTGCCCCCGCCTTTTTCAACACTCCAAACAATGAATGATCGAGATCAACCACGGGAAGATCGCCTTCAGCGGTGGGTAAAAGTCCGACAAAGTTTTGCGGAGTTCCATCAATCTTGTACTCCTTAACAAGGCCAAACTCTACTCCTGACACAGTTTCGTTACCAAACACAAACCGGTCCTTACTCCAGGTACCATCCATGTCCAGTGAAGAAAACTCCTGGTTCTCCGAAACAAAAGTAGTATCCTGATGATACAACGAGGACAGGATACGAGAGCATGGGCCCAGTTTGCAGTTGGCCTTGTCATCGGTGATGAATATGCCTGCTCCTTTGATCACCGCCAGAACCGACTGGTTGCCCACGCCAAATGAGGTTGTAAAATTGGAACCGGCCTGATCAAGCCGGAGCACCACCACCCCCGAGGAATTGGAAGGAGTGGTAGCTGCCATTACCATGGTGATAATAAATGCCGGCCAAAGACACCACATTGGTTTTGGTAGTGGATGAAGGAATTGGTGAAAATTGGTGACCTCAAGGCGAGCGAGCAAGTTAAAATAGGGGGGGTTGGCACCAATGTTAGCTGGGAGTACAAGGATAAAATTAATGTACTGGGGGTGTTATCACTGCCCTTATCATGGAGCTACGACATCTACGCTCTCTTAGCTGCTGCAGGGATCTTGCCAAGACATTTGCTGCAGTGGTCCCTGCACCGAAAAAGGGCCCCTGGTAAAAATAGATCGGGTCAGGGTCGATCGTGTTAACTAA